>JBBPCS010003605.1:0-12122 GCA_037974645.1 Hollardia meadi
GCTCTAGTTTGTGCTAATTACCAAGTTTAAACAAAATGTGGGAGGTGCTGGAAAGGAGAGTCTTTGCATTTGGAAGATACAATAAAAAAAGTTCTCCTACAGCACACACAGACTGGGGATATGGCTGAACTATTAATTGAAATATTATTGAAATCACAATAGGGCCAAGTGCAATATTTAAAGAGTAGGAGGAGTAATTTGGTAAAATGTGTCACCATTATAAATGAGAAATTGTGGTGCTACAGAGATGCCCCGGCCTACAGATCATATTGTTCAGACATGGAGGGAACATGCTTGTGTGGTTCAGACTAGAACCAGACCGATCAGTTTGCCTATTTTATCGGCCGATTTTGGCCTATTACAGATATACTTGTGGTCAGGGTTTGAAAATCTAAATAAATAATACGAAGGAGATAGCAGAGATAGAGTTTCCAAGGTTTAAAAACAGTCGTATTTATTAAAAACACTAAACCAGCCTAAACATCAACTTACTACAAAAATATGTAGCAATTATGGTGATGAAATTAAAATAGAAGAGATAAAACAGTATCAGGGGGCACTACAGCCAGTAATGCACTGTGTTACATTAAAAAAAAACTACTGACCATGTGGAAGGGTTGATGCTGACCAAGCCAGGAAAATTTAATGGGAATAAAGTTTATTGTAAAACATCTTGCTCTATTACATATTTTTAACACAAGTGTTTGATAAAAATACATATATATAAATAAGGAATATTGGCCGATATATCAATACAATATCTGGATTTTTTTCCCTTCCTAATATCGGTATTGCCATTGGCCCAAAAACTCCAAAAAGTACTGGTTGGGCTCTAGTCTGGCAAAAATCACCATGTAGTTATGTAAAATCATCATCATTCTTCTGTTTATCTGGGGGTGGGTCACGGTGGCAGCAGGCTAAGCAGCAGATATCTCTCTCCCCAGCAACGCTTTCCAGCCTGAGACATATAATCCAGCGAGTTCTGTGTCTACCCTGTGGTCTCCTCCCAGTTGAACGTGCCCAGAAGACCTCCAAAGGTAGGCGTCCAGGAGGCATCCTAATCAAATGCCCGAACCACCTCAACTGGCTCCATTCAATGTGAAGGGGCATCGGCTCTACTCTGAGCTCTCTCCGGATGTCTGAACTCCTCACCTTATCTCTAAGAATGAGCCCAGCCACCCTAAGAACCTAATAAAGAAACTAATTTCAGGTGCTTGTATCTGTGATCTCATTCTCTCATTCACTACCCAAAGCTCATGGCCATAGGTGAGGGTTGGAATGTAGATCGACTGGCAAATCAAGCGCTTTGCCTTCCAGCTCAGCTGCCTCTTTACCACAACGATCCGGTACAACGCCTGCATTACAGCTGATGCTGCACCAAAAAACCTGTCCATCTCACGCTCCATTTCCCCATCACTTGTGAACAAGACCCTGACATACTTAAACTCGCTTGGGGCAGCAACATACCCCAATTCGGAGGGAGCAATCCACCGGTAGAGAACCATGGCCTCAGACTTGGAGGTGCTGATTCTCATCCCAGCTGTTTCACATTCGACTGCAATCCTCCTCAGTGCATGCTGAATGTCATGGCCTGATGAAGCCAACAGAACTACGTCAATTGCAAAGAGCAGACACGCAATTCTGAGGTTTCCAACCCGGACTCCTCAGACTCCCAGCTGCGCCTTGAGATCCTGTCCATGAATATCACAAACAGGATGGGAGACAAGGCACAACCTTTGTGGAGTCCAACACCCACTGAGAACGTGTTTGACTTTGTGCCAAGAATGCAAACACAGCTCTCACTTTGGTCATATAGGGACAGAATGGCTTGTGATAATGGCCCTGGTACCCCATACTCCCGCAGTGTCCCCCACAGGACTCCCCAAGGGACAAGGTCATAGGCCTTCTCCATGTCCACAAAGCACATGTAAACTGGAGAAACAAACTCCCATGACAACCCCAGCAAACCTGCTAGGCTAGGGTAAAGATCGGGTGGAGCTTTCTTTCCAGCATTCCAGCAAAAATGACCTTTTCCAATAAATGGTGACTCATATCGCAACTGCAATATCTGTCTAAATAATCACAACTTGAGTTTTTTCTTTGTTCAGTCCTTGTTGGGGAACTTTCCCCATTCATGAACAAAATGCATGTTTTCTAAATAGTGACAATGTCACAATCATAAGCTGAATATTTCATCGGAGACTGTATATTGTGTGTGTGACTTCAAATAGTCGATTAGAAAAGTAACAGAAATAATTAAAATGCTGTTTGCTTAATCGCTCTGTCATTAACATGGGAAGCAGGGTGCAGCCACCTTCCTTCTTGTCATCACATCGTCTTTAACCTTTCCTAACCATAACGTTGTAGCCTCTTTGCATCAAACCTGCATGTGATTCTCCTCGCTCATTTAGCCCACACTGTGTTGCTGCTTCTGCTGCTTCCTGGGAAGCTTCTAGCCCACTCTGTTCTTCTGTGTACTGAGACCATGCAACACCTACAGTATTTAGCTTCATTTTGTGCTTTATTTGATGAGAGCAGAATTGATTTAACAAGCTGCATCTGTTAGTTTGTTAGTTCAGTGTGTTTCCTGCGACAGGCCTGCTGTAGTAACCTCTGTGGTACAGAGATGGAGGGGTTAGAGGTTTCAACATAACTACCTACGTTATGGTAAATAAAATGGTAACTGGTCAATTTTCCACTGACTCTAAATTGGTGACATTCAGCGATGACCGAAACACTTGCAGCTTGTAGTTTTCCACCAGACGATTTCACCTTTCAGCCCACTGCTCCCTCGTTGAACCTGTGTTAATCAGATAAATCTGCTGCTGTTGCGTGCAGCTGGAAGGGAGCCCATCAGTCTCATGGGTCACAATGGCACAAGATTAAAAAAAAACAAAACACTGCTCACTCATCCCTCTCTCATTCTGACTTTTAACCTGTGAGGTGTTTGTCTGTTTGAACTTGGGTTGTTTGAAAAGAGAGGCTTTTTGGATCTACCCTTTAAATACCCTGTGGTCCCCAATGGCCTCAATGTTGGTTTTGACTTTAAACCTATCCTGTCTTTGCATATAGTTTATCTTCTATAGGAAATAGAGATCTCTTCCCTCTATCTTAGTAGTTAACTTTGTCTACTTCTTTGTTTTTTCTATCCGTAGTGTTCACTTCTTCATGTATTTTCTAATATTATTTTCTAATGTTTTTCTTTAATACTGTTTCACAAACATTTTTCTCTAATGTACTTCTAATATGTGCTTTCTAAATCTATTGGATGATATTATATCAACCTTTTTTCACCTCCTTTTTGGGAATACAGTTGGACCCCAGATATTGTGTTTTTTTCAGGGGCTTTCTTCTGTTTAAATAGTCTCTCTTAATATTATGTATCTAAAAACATCTGCGTTCTAGACACAAAAAAAATATTTGAAAAAACTTATTTTCTTTTTATACATTGCATAAGCTAAACTTTTTATGTAATGTATTCTGCCTTCTGTTTTGTGATAGACTGTTTTCCCTCTTACCTGTAGCGCTAGAGATGTCTTCCTTCTCGCCAATATAATGGAACTAGATGGCACTTCGCTTGTGGTGCTCGAAGCACCAAAAAAACAACAAATAAAACCCTTTAAAAAACATAACGTCATGTCTTTTTCAAGAAATCATGACCTGGTTACCCAAGATCTAATCCATAGACCTTGTTGTGAGCTTTTTCATGTAGGAACTAACTACAAGCAAAGTGCCATGTAGTTCCATTACATTGGACATGTGACATGTGAATCAGGTGGGTATTTGCTCCTCCTGTGAGACGTAGTTGTAATTGAGGACACTTCTGCACATACAGAGCACACCTGTGTTCAATCCCTTATGTAATGTCTGGTGAACCGTTTTTGTCTCTCATTACTTTTGTCTCTCATTGTGTCATGTCAACGCGTCGGTAAGTTGGTCATTTATTTAAAACATTTTT
Organism: Hollardia meadi; assembly: GCA_037974645.1. Classification (NCBI taxonomy): domain Eukaryota; kingdom Metazoa; phylum Chordata; class Actinopteri; order Tetraodontiformes; family Triacanthodidae; genus Hollardia; species Hollardia meadi. The sequence goes on from JBBPCS010003605.1 coordinate 3,959, forward strand.
TGCATATTATCACCGTGGTCAGCAGCTCTCCAACATTGGTGCGCGTTCTTCCATTCTCTCATCTTGTCTATTTGAACTTGTGTCGGAAATGCCACAAAATGAGCCAAATTGATTCTTTTTGAGAAAGAGGGAGAAAGGGAAACGTTTCTATCTTGCTGCCTGTGGTGAAGGCTCGTGTCTCTACAGCAGATGCCAAGAGTGGCCTTCCAGATTACATGTTGTATGCAGGGATGTTCAGGGTTCACACATACTGTACATGCTCACAATTATGTGCAAAATATTTGCAAAAATTAATTGAGAAGTCACCTTAGGGGACAATGCCTGTTGGTAGACTGTTGAGTTTCATTGTGCTGAACAGGGAGGAGTGTCTCCTCTTCTTTTGCCTGCTTTTCAAAGTCACAACCCCCAGCCCAAAGCTGGAGAAGTGCTCCGACTGCTGTTACTCCCATCAGATTACACCTCCTCAGAGACTCATAATGCGATAAAACTTTGTGTTTATCTCAAAGATTCAGAGATAAACCACACAGCGCTGCACGCAGATGAAAACCAAAGGAATTACACGAGGATGCTGTTCTGATCTGTTAGAGACAACTTGTCTGAGCTGTTTCAGGAAGTCTCATCAGAGCTTTGAGAATTGTTGCAGCAGAAGGCTGGATTATTATTATTTTTTTGGGGGGGATATTTTACATGTGTGCTTCCCCATCACAATTCTTGTAGAATATCTCATTAACATTTGACCTACTGCAAGCTGCTTAAGCTTGGGGAAGCCCACTGGGAAGGTCTACATGTTCAACTGCATAATGCTTTCCATTAATAAATTAGAGGCTGAGAAAACTAATGATCCATTTGTTCAGTTTAAATAATGAGCGCACACAATGCTGAACAGAAAGACCAATGTTTTGGTTGCTGTTTAAAATGCACGGAGGGATCAGGGTGGTTAGGAGGAGTACAACGGGCAATAAATCACAGATTTTTGACATTTTCTTTTCCTCCACTTTTTCTTTTATTTGATTGATTACTCCTCTAAGTCCAATAAATATTCAGCCTCATCACTATTCTATGTGTAATATCAAACATGTGAGGAGGCTTTCTTGTTATTGAAATTTTAGATTTATGATGACAAGTGAATAAATTAAATGTATTCTGTTTAAATCTAAGGGAACAATCTATGACAGAATTTGTTTCAAGCAAATTCTAAAAGGAATGTAAAAGAAATGGTATAAATAGTATAGTGATGATATCACTGGTTGTTCATATGGGACAATTCCCATTTACCACATTCTTGACCTTTTCGTTTTTGACTTTTCACAGAGCGACAGTAAAGAAAGGTGTGACCTTTCGAACAGCGACACCCAGTAACTCTTTAATCTGGGACATCACTCTGGATATGGGTGCAGACGGAGTCATCGCTGTTGTTTGTCACAGGAAGGCTCCCATACCTGGGAAAAGGCAAGTCTGTTCTCTTTACTTTATACCAGTGTACACTATGTGTGTTTCCTGTGTTGTTGCTGGGAATCATATATATTGTTTGAACGGGCTCCAAAGGCCTAAAAGGATTTTTTTCCATGATCTGCTGGTTGCCAGTATCTCTAGCTGTTAAAAGTGGCACTATTGTATCCTGCAAAGCATATCAGCACTTGTATCTGCACCTGCGGAGTAAAAGACAAACCATCCGTGCAGTACAAGGCTGACAGCAGCTTACTGCAGAGGCATACTGGGCTGTGTCCTGGGAGGACATCTCTTATACTCTCTAAGCACAGGTTGTCGGCAGGTGCTCAGGTAAAGCTGCCCCTCGTAAACAGATATTGCTTTTACCCCCTTCATCCACACATTTACCTGTTGTGGGTGTCCATGCATTTCTTGTACACAGTAAAACATATTTTAACCTATGACTTTAAAAGCAACAAGCATAGAAGTTAGTTAGATAAAACAAAACTGCGGGGCACCATTTTCAAACATAACACTTGAAATATTTACAGGACATTTGCAGGTTGGTGTGGTCAAACTCAGCTCTTGGGGCTTCTAAGATGGACTTAACTTGTCCATTAACCTCATTAAATGGGCCTACACCCTTTCCCTCAACAAGCAGCTTATCTCAGATGTCCTTTCAGGTTCAGCTGAATACCAATGTCTCCTGAGATTACAGGACAACTTTGCCTTCTCTATTTTGCATGTTGGTTTCTTACCTTGCTGCCACAACAGTAGCCTGAAGTTAAACCTCTGTTCAGCCTAATGAAAAATGTAATATGGGCAAAACAAGACTGATAATCTAACTTACAGCCGTGCCAGCGACTCCGTGAGGCAGTACTTAGCAGTGGTGGAAGGGGTACTCAGATCCTTTACTTTAGTAAAAGTATTAACACCACACTGTGAAAATACTCCGCTGCAAATGAAAGTCCTGCATTCAAAACCTAACTTCAGTTAAAGTATTTAAGCACAATCAGCAAAATCAGTCAGTGCTTTACTATTATATCTGATGTTTTTGGATTTATATTACAGCTGCATTAATATGTATGTTGCATTTTCAACTGTAGATGTTTAAGGTTGAGCTCATTTGAACTACTTTATATATTGCTGGATAGTTTAATCTACAGCAATAATGCATCATATTTTAGAAAAACAGCCCCGTTTTCAGCTTTGTGACAATCTCAACCCATGAAGGAAAACTCCAACCTTCAATTTATCAAAAAAAATAAAAAAAATAAATCCATCACCGGTACTTGGCTACAGCGGTACTTTGAGCTAAATGCTAACATGCTGATGTTCAGCAGGTATAATGTTTACCATGTTGACCATTTTAGTTTTGCTTGTTAGCATGCTAATGATGACAGAGGAAGGTACACACTCAATGACAAGATGTAACTATATTTACAACAACAGAAGTGACTTCTTGTCATTGAGCTTGACCCTCCGCTGTCATTATTAGTCAACATATTAAGGATAATGTACCAATTTTTCCGAGGGCGGTGGAGACTCTATATGCAAGTGTTCCACGTTAGCATGCTGGCATTGGCTAATTTACACTCAACACAAAGTAGTATTTACCTTTGCAAGTTTTTGTTTAGAAACCAAGGAACATTTTAATTCTTACAAGAGATTCTTCAAGGGATCAACAAAGTCATTAGGATTCGTTCTCTACTTAAATCACCATTTTTCTTTCACAATAATGACCGGCTCGCTATACATTGTACTTATTACATTCTACTTAATGAAGAAGTAACCAATTTGACACAAAATATTGTTTTATAGGATTTTATTGATATGAAATTTTGTTTATTGCTTTCCCTATAAAATAGTCTACGGTTGGAACTGTGTCCATAGCAACTGCATAGCATAAACTCTGTAGCCTTCTTAAGATTAGCATAGCGTTATTATTCACATTAAAACTGAACATTGATGATGAAGTGAGACAAGGTGAGAGGCACTTCTTTGGGAATGTTGATGTTTCTGTCCTCACTCATCTCTCATAATTGGAGAGCATATAAATTTTGATTCATGGTTAATGGTTGAGCTCTCTCTAGTAAAGAAAAGGAGAACAAGAAGAAGCAAGTATGTTAAATATATAATATGCAAGTATGTTAAAATCTGAAAAAAATCTTAACATGGTGTTTCCCATTGACTGTATATAAAGATGGACGACATGAGAGCTCCACAAAAGTGAAGCCAGAACATCTTGATCACCCCCTGGTGGTGGGCTGCAGTATAGGTCATAAACCCCTCCTCCTCAATGATTTCAGATAGCACATGAGCCAAACTAAAAACTCAAAGTACAAGTCAAATAAAGCCTCTGGCTCCGAATGACATCATCCGCGCAAGATGGCAGCACTCGTATCCGGGATATTTTGGCTTCATTTTTGTACAATGGGAGGACGTGGAGACGCGTCATCCATCTTTATTTATGTCAATGGTGTTTCCTGATGGAGTAACAGAGAGCTAAGGGGTATCGCCAGCCAGCTGACATCTTTCTACGGATTGATATGATGAGATGTAGAATGTCGTCATTGAACGATCAGAAGAGAGTATTCAATAAAGCCATGAAGTAAGGATATATATTTCAGTACACTGACAAACTTAGCTCCTTAATTCTTTTTTGTCATTCAAGTTTGCCAGTGCTCCCAAAACCCGATCTACTGAGACTGAACTCAAACAGTGTGATCATTTCTGCCTCCAGAGCAGCTCCAAGAAATGCTTGTAAAACTAAACCTCTAATCTGTGTGTGAAAGGTTGGCATAGCTCAAGTGTGTGCAGCCAACATTCCCAGAATGAAAATAAATAAATAAAAGTAGACATAGAACAACATTCCTCAGTGAAATTTGGTTCAATAATGATTAACTCTCTCATCAGGTTATACGACAGCAGACACAGCTTGCTTTAAACAGAGCCAGAACACTGACCTTATCTGTGCTTGTCATTATTGCTTTGACCTCATTAAGTTGTTTTCCCCATTTGGCGTGGATTATGACATTGTTTATCACAACTTCTTTATGGGTTAACACATACTTCTGCTCAGTCATTTCGGCTAATCCTCTCTAAAATGTCATGAAACTAACAGAAGCCCTGCAGAGTGTCTACTGTCACACCACTGTAGGGATTTCTGACTTCTTTTTTTTTTTGTGTCTAACTGGCTTTAGTGAGCACTAAAAGTATTTTGCTGTATCTGTACATTAAAGCTGTTTTATCCTCTGTTGCAGCAGCTTGGTTTGGATCTTAATATGTTACTCATAGACCAATGCCGGCCATAAACAAGTTTTTGAAGCATCATTCCACTGCAAGCTTTACAAGAATGACTGAGGGCGTAAATAGCACTGCAGCAGTCCCCATCTTATCTGGATATCTGTGTTAATGCATACTTAAGGGGATATGGGCATGCTCATGTGACTCAATCATATCTTGTTTTGATATTTGACCACAATGCCTTTATTATCTTTTAATCTCAGGTCTCTGAGCAATATGCTAAGATTAATCAATTACACTAAATCTCTGTCTTGCCTTTAATAAGGGCAGATATAATGGAGCGCTGAGAGGGGGGACACAGCGGAGGAATTTTGCATACATTGTTATTTAGTTTGGAACTAAATGGAGGATTAACAAAATATGATTTGCAGTTTCCCCAATTGATGCTGCTTTAATACAGAAAGGCAGCTGGTATGCAGCCCTTTATAGGTCATTTTCATGCAGTAAACAGGACTTAGTGTCTGCACAGCTCTGACAAAGACATTTATAACATGCACACACAGATGCACTTGGTCTGATAATGTCCATGCGGGTATGTGCATGCTTATTGCATTTTTGTCCACCCATATATCTTTTCTATAGTTCAATACAGTGCCAAGAAATAAAAAATAAACAGGATACAAACTTAGGCCATTGAAAAAAATTGAATTCAGAGCTAGGACACTGTTCTATTGGGTCTTGTCACAACAGCTGGGACCACGTCTCTCTCCTAAAAATCTCTTCTCTTTCTATCCACGGGGCCAAACATCTCGCTGTGTATTTTGAGCTGGATATTTCCAAAAATCTAGTCTCAGTCTTTATCAGGTTACTTTCTACTTTTCTTTTAACCCTTTCCTAAATATGAAATAATTGCAGATTTAAAGTCTGATAATAGACATTGAAATAATGAATGAATCCACACATTGAGGGATGCATGACTTACTGATCATTGTAGCCTATATACAGTATACACAGGGTACTGTCTTTGCATCATACAGTAAATGATGTCTTATTGATGCATTTTCAGCTGTCAACATGTCACATCAGCAATGTCACCAGTCATATTTCTATACCTCTGGTCAGTGGCTAAAGTGATTCTTTAGTGGCACTCAAAACTTGCGACAATGAGGATCAAGTTTGGTTTTGGTCATTGGGCTGATCATGTGTCCAGTCAGTTATTATAATTATTCAGTCTAATGCAATGGTGGAGGATGGCTTTAGATGCAAGTAGAAGTAAAAGTATCAATGTAAAAATACTCAAGTACAAATTTAAGTCCTGCATGAAAAATGAAAAAGTATTAGCAGCAAAATGTGTTAAAGTCAGAGGTGTAAAGAGTACTAGAATATTATACTCAAAATTTACTTAGATACTAGTACTCAGAGTAAACATTACTGTATTACATTTTGGAAAGTATGTGAAAGTATAATGTCACTGTTAATATTATACTCAAAATTTACTTAGATACTAGTACTCAGAGTAAACATTACTGTATTACATTTTGGAAAGTATGTGAAAGTATAATGTCACTGTTGACAATGAATGCATTAAATGACGATCCAACAACACTAGTGGAACAACATTAAGCCACCAAGCCCTTACGTCCAAACCGACAATAAACTCCATTTGTTTAGATAGATTTGCAGCCTGATTATCAACTATAAATATACAACAGCCTTCCTCTCTTTAGCCTCATGACAGTTAACCTGAAAAGAGTATAAACTGAGACAATTAAACACATGACAATGAATAAATAAAACCATCTGTGGACACCGTGGCATGTGCAAAGAGCAATATACGGAAATGAAATAACTACCATCGTGCTGCAAAGAACACTGCACAGTCTTACACACCACGTAGCACGCACACACAACACCTCTCTGTCCCACTATAACCACTCCATGTAGCCTCTCTGTCCCACTGTGCTCCCCAGAGTTTTCAAGCATGTTGAGCTGAAAGAGGCTCTGCTGTCACAGCTTTGACAGAAATAGAAAGAGCAGAAAGTCCTCACACACCTCACTGAAGGCAAAAGTTCATAAGCAATCTATATGTAGAAATGACCGCTGAGGATCCACCGTGAGCATTTCAGCATTTTGCCAAACCGGTGTCACCTGTTAATCACGTATCGGGTGCATTTGTGTCACTTGGCGTGCTCACCGGGTGGTGCATTAACTCAGTGATTGAGGTACATGCAGCCTTTTTCCCCCCACTCTGCTGAGGTACAATAATGCAAACCTTAACCTATAATGACATCATCCTTAATTTTAGGGCATGATTGCTTTTACTCAGTAACGGATTCACCTTGAAATGTAGTGAAGTACAATACTTGTTATAAAAACTACTTAAGTAAAAGTGTAATTACTGATTTAAAAAAATACTCAAAAAAAGTACAAAAAAACCTGACTGAATTACAGTAATGTGAGTACATGTAATTCGTTACTTCCAGCCCTGGTTAAAGAATTAAAGTAAAAGGACTGCTCATTTGAACATTTACTGAAATGGAACCATGTGACACATTGCTTTATGGAACTGGTTAAACCTTTAATAACATGTTTAAAGATTCACACAATGGATAATATAACAAGCTTTTAAAAGTACCAACTAACTAAAGCTAAAGCTGTCAAATAAATATACTGTACAATAAAGTACAATATTTTGCTCTGAAATGGAGTGTTGGTTTAAAGTAGCATAAAAGGTAAATACTCAAGTAAAGTACAAGCAAGTAGAGTACTTTAGTAAATGTGCGTCACTTTCCACCAGGTCTATTGCTTCACGTATGATGAAAAACTTACATACAGTATGATGAAATATAAATTTTTTGTACATCAAAGACATGGTGAACCTAAAGGAAACTAAAGCACATGCACTTGAGGCATGCTAGCATGTTTATATTAGCCTTAAAGAACTGCATTGCCTATATAATAGCATGCCTGTAGACTCTTAGTCATGTTTAATGCTATTTGTCAAATGACATGTATTATATTCTAATGCAACATGTGTCTTCATCTCCGACGGCGTATTGGGGACATTTTTGGTATATATATATTAAAAAAAATGGAGCCGGGGAAGGAGGGCAATATTCCGAGAAAAAACTCTGAATTTTCGAGATTAAAGTCATAAATTTATGAGAAAAAACTCACAAATTTACGAGAAAAAACTTGGATATTCTCTGAGATAAACTCGAAGAAATAGTGTGTTTTTTGTCAAGGAACCAGATTGATTCACAAGGTTGGATTGACCTCATCACACCACAGATGCCACACGCACACGTTAGTAAGGAGCTACAACAGTATGGACCATGAGCTAAAATCACAAGTATTTCCTTATTGCTAAATCCGATTGCAAAGTATAATTTGATGAGGTCATCCACTCCAGACATAATGCATGGCAAGTGAGTTTTTTTCTCGCAAATTTATGACTTTATAATCTCAGAGAATATCCAAGTTTTTTCTC
>JBBPCS010003606.1:0-12121 GCA_037974645.1 Hollardia meadi
ACACACACACACACACACACACACACACACACACACACACACACACACACACACACACACACACACACACTTCCACATGCCCTCTCCACTCTCCTGCAATGCAAGCCCTCATGGCCTGTAAAAACATAAACAGTTACAGTAGCTTAGCGGGCAGGCCTGATCTAAAGTCTGACATCATCTCTCAGTGTCTCAGGATGAGATCACTCCATCTAACTACAAGCCTTACTCACTCCACTCAAAGTGTGTGCGTGCTTGTGTGTGTGTGTGTGTGTGTGTGAGGAGTGGGCACGCTCAGTGTGTACATACGCCTGCGCTTGTGTGCAGGTGTCCACTCTCGGATAATTCGATTAGGGGTAAAATACTCCACAGAGTGATCTAATTGAAGTTGAAGGGCTTTTACTAGCATTGACATTGACAGGGAAGATCTGATACCAAGGGGGAACAAAGCAAATACACCCACCCTGCAAAACTCAGTCTCCATCAATACTACATCTCCTGCAGTTACAAGAGAAAGAGCGTACAATTGAAGGATACGCAGTGATAGATAATGGATGGATGATCATAATCCACAAGAAACATATTAAAAATAGATTAGATTGATAGAATAGATTGATTTTTTTCTGCCATTGCAACATTAATGTTAAGTTGTCTTATCTGTGCAGACTTCATCTTCTGCATGTTACACTTTTTAAAAGGACAGCCCGCCTGGAACAGTCTGTTACCATGGAAAACAAGGAACTGATGAGTAGAGTGAGAGAGAAGTCACTGAATGCCAGGAAAAGTGTGTGTGTGTGTGTGTTTGTGCGTGCGTGCGTGCGTTTGTGCTTGCGTGCACAGTCTTGAGTGTGATGGCCTGAGAGCATCTTGTACATGGTTTGCATGGGTGATTAAAACACTGCTCGTGGGTTATGTTGGTTTATAGAGGCAGCCGGTTCTCAAGTCACCAGGTGGTTGGTTTGAGCTGTGCTCTGGAGCAAGAATATCATTTAATAGTATCTTTTAACACTAAAAGACCGCGATCTCAGCAGACATTACTAGAGGCTGTTGAACACTCATGTTTTAAGTCTTAATTTGGTATTTTGGAGGGACTTTTGATCATTTTTATCATTTCTTGAGTGGTGGAAAATGGCAAAATTTTGCACCAAATCTGTGTAACAAATGGTATCAACCACAAAAATTGCTGCAGCAACTTAGGAGACATAATTGAGCATTGGGAATGACCATCATATACTTCCACCATAATGTTTGAAGCCCTTATTCACTCAAAGGTTAAATGTGCCTAATCAAAACACAATGCTTATTGTTGATTTCGGACTAGAAAAACTTGACACACTGTCCTGAGCTGCATCTCAAATGTATCACTTCTATGTGCACTGTAAAAAGTCTCATATTCAACCATTATTTTTTAAAGAGCAAAATAAAGCCTGCCAATGGGAAAACATAATTTGGCTTGCTTCCTGTGCAGCCACCTTCTGCAAGGGGCCACAGCAGCTGAAGACTGGACTATACTGTGGTCGATTGCATGAGCTGCAATTTTTTTTCAATGACGAATACCACAGCAGTTGAGGTTATTGATAATAAATGTGAAAAGAAACAGTGAAGAAGATGGTGCAAAGACACAGTCTTGTGGAGTGCACAAGAAAAGAAGAATATGCATCATGGCAAACCCTGCTGGTTCATGCTCACAGTCTGTCTAGTGGTGGTGCCATCTTGTGGCCAGGCACAGCCATGTTTCTTTAGGTATAAACTCAGTACAGTACATAATGTAATGCATTTAAGCTGAGATTAGTATGCAGTCCCATACTCACATTTGCAGATGGCTCCCAGCACAGTTTGAATACATCACATTTCTTTTGTTTCCTCTTTGTCCACACCTTTACAAGCACTCTCATCAAAATCCACTGGGTGTAAGGGGTCTTGAGGTCAACGGCGGGGTGTTCCAGGTATATTGTCTAATGTATATGTGGGTTTGATGGATTGCTAGTCTCTTTATTCATTCATTCATTCATACATGTGTGTGTGTGTGTGTGTGTGTGTGCGTGCGTGTGTGTGTGTGTGTGTACAAAGACACACGTTCCTGTGCAGCGGGGGGTCAGCGGTGTAAAACGAGAGCCTTCCGAGAGGACAGTTATGACTATGACTGTGTGATGGAAGTGATGCATGGGTCAACGAGGATGACATATTCCTCAGAGACAATGTTGATTTAATGGTTTACTGTGAACACTTGTCCGTCACTCTCACTGGGGACCGACTGACATACTTGCCATGTCTCCAAATTAGTTATTAAGAAGTTAAGAAACACAGTAAAATGTTCATTTTGTGGTTAACACGGAACATAATAAATGAGACTAAACCTGCAGCTCTCACGGAAGCCTGAATAATGAATTATTATCACGTCGGAGGCGGAGGAGACAATGGTGATTTCATGGTGAATAAAAGTGTAACTGTCTATCACCCTCCTGCTGGATGCTGGACGCAGAACAACTCATGTGTCTGCATTAGTTGACACACAGATGCAAAGAAAAAAAAGAATGAATTATCATGAAAGAGCTGTAAGTCCTGAATGAGCGCACTGATAGATATCAGTCACATTTCAGGTTTCATTGTGGTTATTACTGTGTTTTTTATCAGAAATGAAAGTAAGATAATAAATGTATATCTCAGTTACATCTCTATGTTAGAATGTGTGTAGTTTTTATTGAATAAATCTGTTTTTTTTAAAAACATTTTCTTAGGGGAACAGCAAAAATCTATCAAAAATGTGCTGCTTTTATTTTTTTAATTAAACATTATGTCAAATTGTTTTTGTTCTGAATTTGTTTCATAGATCCCTGGAAAACACAACTATATTTCTTTTACTGTTAACTTTTTATATGGGCCCCAAAGTGAAAAAAGCATAATATAATTAAATAAAATTTAGCTCCAGGAAAACTCTGTTAGTATGAAAATAAGAATGATGAAATTATAATGATACTTATTTATTTCATGATGTATTTATATAATAATGAGCATTTTGGGGCTTTTGGATACATTTTAAACAAAAAACAGTTTATTTTGAATAAATGATGGTATCATTACAAATACTGGACATTTTTCCAACAGGAATTTGTCTCAAATGTAGTCACCAGTAGCCTGTAACGAGCTGCTTTGTCAGCATAATTTTGCATTCTTCAAATAAAACAATGTGTTTTTTTAAAATATGAATTTTAATGGACAACGACAAAGGAAAGAGATTATGATTGTGATGACCTAATAACCTATGCTGATGCATAGCCTTACAGTCACTGCAGATTCAGATGACTGTTTTGAACTTGAAAATAAAATTATTATGGAAAGCTTAGATCAAGTTGTGTTTGAATGCAGTATTCATTTCTAGCTAATAGATGCTGTCCTTGTGCATTTTATTATGAAGGGTAAAAATCAAATTATCTTAGGTATCCAGCCCTCTCCAAGGGCTTTTGCTTCATTGGAAAGAAAATGTAAAAAAAAAAAAAAAAAATTAAATCCACACATAACCTGTTCAATTAAATCAAATAAGGGCTCTCCACATTAGTGTGGCCACTAGTTGCATCCACATGAAAAGACTGAGGGCCACTGCTTATATACATAGATATTGATAGTGTAAAGTATGAGAGAGCTGGCCCACTCACCTTCCACTGCACCAGGCTCTCTGTGGCATTCACAAATACTGCAGAGCAGGCCAAATCTATTTTTATCCCTTACCAGATGTGGGCTCCTCCTTCACTCCTTTTAAAGTATTAAAATGCACCATGTGAAAATATGCTTGAACAAGAGAAACCTTGAAGAAGACAACAGATGAAATGAGCAAAGTTCTGTATGCATGTACAATTCCAATCCACACAACTACGTTCAGATAAACTCTGACAAAACATGGAGTCTCCTGCTGCTACTTTCTCTGCCAGTAAGGACATGAGCTCTTACTGGCAACCAATTGTTTTCAGAGGAGGACCCAGTAGACATTACCAAAGATCATACTTATAAAATCTTATATATGTGCATAAGCAAAGTAAAAAGGTCTTTTAATTGCCTTCAAATTTGAAGTGGATACATTCTCCCTCTCTCAGTAGCACTTCATTACTGTCACATAGTTCTGAAGTAGTGCTTCCTTTATTATTTTTCCACACAATTTAATAGTAATAACCAAAATTCCACTAAATGAAATAATTAAAAATGTTATAAATAAAAAAACAAAGCTGCGGCCTGGATGTAACTCAAAACCTGGGCTAAACTTCACACTGTGACGCTAACACAATGTGATGCCATGTTCACTCAGCAGCTGGTCATTAACTTAGTTTAGTCTTTAGTGCTGGGGAGGTAGTGTACAGTGGGCTTTAAAACTGAAACTTTACAGCTTTAAAACTGAAAACAATGCAGGTAAACAAAAACAGGGAAAGTTCCGGGCCGTAAAACCAAAACAATGAGCTGAAAGACACTAAAAAACTTTCATAGAGCTGAAAGGACCTGAGGAGTCAGAGGCTGATAATTCTCTGGTTTTGTCTTTATATGAGTGCCCCTTCTCACATTATACATAGCCATTTCATCCATTGTTGATATAAAATTCTGACTTGAGCAGCTTTAATAACCTATAATAAAAATCAATGTAATCAGCCCTACAAACCGACCTATTATTTTAAGCCCCCTTGACACTGGGAGGGGTCTGTGAGTTGTTTTAGGATAAGTATGTGTGTATTTTAGGCTAATAAATGAGGCTAATCATTTAGGTGGGGAACAACACTTCAGTGTGTCTTTCTGTGCACGTGAGTGAGTGTATAATGAGGGACTCCGAGGGTTTGTGATGTGTTTTAAAAGATGCACAGCAAGCGTAATGAAGGGTGAAAAGCAAACAGACAAACACCTCCCCACTGTGACGGCAACAAAATTTTTGTTCTCAGCTCTTCCACAAAAAGACGAATGACCAGGATGAGTGACCTCTTGGAGCAGCAGGGGAGGAAAAGGAAGACAAAAAGACTGAGAAAGACAGACCAGTTAAATGACAGAGAAAGGGCAGGTTAAGAAAACAATGGGAGACAGAAAGAGAAGCAGAAGCCACATAAGTGCTATTAAAACCTGCACACACTCACGCACACACACACATATATACAACGCAAACTCTCCTCCACCCCGGTGCCAACTATCAAATACACCAAACTGGCCTGTCAACCTCTTTCCCACCCACCTGTTTAATAAACGACTTCCCGTACTGTAACAAAGGCATATTTTAAGTCAGCGTCCACAATTAGAAACAGATCCAGGTGGCGACCCACTGAACAAACAAAGAGTCAGGGTCACACTGGGCTGACCTTTGACCCTTCTGGCAAATAGGCTTAACAATTTCTCCAGAGGATGCACAAGGTCTTTTCTTCTTGAGACTGAGCATGTGTTTTGGGGGCTGCTGTCAAGGCTCATTGAACAAAATTTACCCTCCATTTACGGCTACTGTTAACCTCTTGCTGAGTGGCTGTGAGGGAATAATGGTGTTGAACCTCAGCTGTGAACTGTGGGGAATTTCTGAACATGAACAGTGACCTGAGAGGTGAGGGAATGTGAGGATTTTGGGCCACTTAACAAAGTCAGTGGGTAGATCTTTTATTAATATAGGATTCATTGTTATATATTGTAATATATTAAAGCTAGCACTCATCAATGTGTAGCTAGATTAATCAATATGTTTAACATCAACTCAGCTAGTAGCAACGACAACATGTTTGTGAAAGGTGTCGTATGTAGTGGTGAACCCGACAAGTATCACCCAACTCTGCAGCTTCCTCCACTCTAAAAGAGATTTTTAGCATATTTTGGTTTATTGTTTTGGTGTTACTTTCCACAACTTTAATGTTTTCATTCACTCTTAGCGTTCTCCTTAGTGTTGTTTCTAGCAGCAGGAAGCTGTTTTCAGAGAAAAAGCTCTAAAAAGTCACTGTCGCAGACTAAGTAAGTGACTAATTGGTGAATGTAGTGTAGCATTTAGTAGCTAGAGCCAGATGTTTCCCCCCAGATGTTGGTGAAGACCAAAACAGAGCTAAAAGGAAAGTAACTGTTGGGCTCAAAGTTTTAGGTGGACACAAACACAACTCCAAATAAATGCTAATGTTGCTCTGTATCTGGATGTGTAGCCTTAATAAGCAACAGTTTGCTAAGCTACATGTAGCTAATTTTCTATTTCTACTACCCATTATTTTCTCTTATCACTGTAATTTCTCTATTTCAATATGCTCTTTACTGTTTTATTTTTGTTAATTTTCTTTATTAATATAATTATATTCACTTTCTCACTGGGACTAACGTAGCCTAGCATGAGCTTACTGCGAGACCCTGCATACTTTTGCAGTGCTACCAGTCTGCTGTATTCTGTCCCTGTTGTGGGTAGGTCTGTAATAATCTCCATTAAAATACATCAATACACATACATTTTCTTGCTAGCTATATTTTTACAACTCATGTAGCTTCTTAAGAAATCACCATCATGGCGTAGTTTGCTAACCAGCAGTTAGCTTAATGATTATTTTGGTTAATGATTATATTTTGATTATTTTTAATGATTATTTTTTGATTATTTTGATATCACAAAGTTTTTCTGGAAGTTGTATTTGTATTGTGTTGTATACCAGCATAAATGGCCAGTTGAAGGCAAAAGTGGCTGTTTGTACCTTGTTCATTACACAACTGGCTACACAAACACGTTAACATGTTAAGATTATTCGTTGTAATGTCAGTGGTGTGTTAGCAACTTGTTTTGTGCTGCTGCCAAGTGGCCAAAACATTAATGAAACATTAAGCAAAAGAAAGACAGTAAATGAGATAAGACCCTGATACCAGTTAAAAATATTGCAGAGAAATGATAATAATACTAATAAAACCTGTACTTTATATTTTAGATAAAATCATATTTCCGTCAATTAACCAATTCTGTTGAAATCGATAACTCACTGTGTCTGCCAAAATCCACTCACACCCACTTCTTTTCCTGCATGGGCTGATTATTTACTATTTCATGTCAGTTTTACCGTGTGGTTTGAATCAGCCATGCCTCTATGGCTTGTGGCTAAATGGAACATGTCAACCTGTCATGTCGGGGTAAACAAACATATAAAATAGTTTTTCGTAATGTTGAAGTCCATCCTTTTGGCCACTCACACGTGGTAAATCTACATAATTTGGCTTCTGTGAGAAAAGTCACATGCAGTACAGATGCTAAATAATACAGACTTGAGCTTTGTAAATCAAATATGGGTTCTTATTGTCATGTGCAACTGTCCTTCCATGAGTGGAAACAGGACAGGAAAAACAATTAATAATGTCAGTGATAACCGAAAGCCTTTTGAAGATGATAAGCCTCTCTAATTCATATAGGAAATTGTTGAAGAAGTCTGAACATACCATTCTGCATTAGTTCAGCTCATTCTTGGGGGGCCAAACACAGATGTGTGCTTGTGGAAAAGTGAATTCCTCCCTCTGATCTCGGTGTCTTTCGGCTGACCACCGCACTCTCATAAACCAAGGCCAGACCTCTGCCACGCCTTTGATCACCTTACACCTTGAAGAAGTGCTTCACATTTATCACTGCTTTAAAGGGGCACTCAGAGATGTGATGATCTGCATTCCTCATATGTTCCCTCATAGTGAAGTGAAGTGAAGTGAAGGAGTTTCGTATTTCTTAGTGTTCCTTCAGCAACACAAAAGCACTATATTGCAAAGAAGTACCAGCTTTGAAAGAAGGTTACCTGCTATTCAGTGGAGGCAGAAAATGAGAGATCCTGTTTTTTCTCCATGCTGCAACAGGACGAAGGCTATGTGCAAAAGAACAGTTGATTGATATGTTGAGAAATGTAAAAAAAAATAACTAGCATAAAAATGTCATTGCTTAAAGCTGCACTAATCAGTATTTTTATATAATGGATCAAATGACAATGTGAAAATTGGGTCACTTGTAATGACAACGTCTGGGCTGTTTTGTTTTGCAATTTTACTGCTTTAGTTCACTGCTCTCTTCAACCTGATCCAATCTGACTTGGATGTTCCAGGTAGAGAAAAACGACTCCAAGTTATGTTTCTTCATATCTACAAGCAGGCACCTGTTTGTCATGTCAGCATATCAGCTTTATAAGGTAATAATATGTCAGTAAGAACATTTCCATCCACCTATTTTTCTTTAGCGGAATTGCTGGAAATAAATTTTTTTTTAAAAAGTCTAAATATGGCAAAATGTTTTCACGCTTGGTAGTTAGATCTTGAGGATGAGCTTGCCCAGTATTTTGTTTTGTGGTGCTAAACCAAAGTCCTAAAAGTTCCAGTGTTCAACACAACAATCAACATGAAGACTAAGCGTGCCTTTAAAAAGTAGAACCGCACTTTGGCTTTAATAAAACCTCTGACGTGTGTCTCTTAACATCTCAGATCTGAGCTGGTGTTTCCCTAACGGTGCTGTTTACAAGCAGGAAGGATGGAGTCCTTCCTCCGTCCATGGCCCCCTGCTCCTGCCTCTCTCTCCTCGTGCTATAAATCACAGCAGCGGGACCTGCAGGGGGCAGAAGGGAACATAAAACACTGCACTTCTGACATGCATGAAAGACTGTGACAGTGGTGCTCAGTGCAGCTCAGTGCAGGAGGGCTGCTGGGAGCTGAGGTAGGACAGATACAAATGAATAAATGAATGAGGGATGGATGGACGGATGGATAACCTGAACTAATGTCCACCCCCTCTGACTCGGACACGTGCATGGGGAATAGGGCAAATGTGAGCCTGTTTACTGATCCCCCCTCAAATAGTGCCTCAACTAGATTTCTAGAGTTTCAGTAAAGCTACATTTCGAAGGCTGGAATCACCTTCAAACACACACCACTACTTCTTCCCCAAGGTTTATTGTATCGGCCTCGCTGCTTTTGTTTTTAAAGGCTGATAATTTCATTTTCACTCACTGCCTCCTTTCACCGAGCAGTTAAATGTGTCAGGACAGAGAGGGCTATCAATTAAGACAGGAGCAGCGCTTCAGATAGGACAGTGTGTGTGTGTGTGAGTGGTTAGAGTGAGGCATTACAATAAAGCTCAGACACCTGGAATGATGTGAGAGACAGATAAGCGTACAGACCTGAAACACCAATGACAGTTTTATAGGGATTGCGTCTAACTTAAAAGCAACTGCAGCACAGATTATTTGAACAAGGTGAGAGGGAGACAGCACGAGTAAGGGCAATAGAGATAATGTTAACTATTTGATGGATTGCCGTGAAATTAGTTACAGACATTAAAGGCTTCTGTATGTATGTATGGTGATGATGTCAGTGAACTCCCACCTTTTCATTTAGCGCCACAAGCAGGTCAAAGTTTTCAGTTATCCACCAAAATATGACATCTAGCATTTACTTAATGCATCGGTGAAAAATTGGACAGATATTCATGGTATCCAGACAAGGTAGCTGATGTTGGTGATTCCTCAACTTCGTGGCAAATGCTGGCATGCTAACACTCTGAACTAAAGCTGGATTTATAGTTGATGCAAGGGGTTATCAGGAATCACATCACAGAAACCTACAGAGCAGGTTTTGATTTTTAGTACAGTGTTGTATTGTACATGATTGAGCCATTCCATGATTTCATTATTTCCCCCACTGTAACTGTGTTTACATTGTTTCAATCACTTTGTAATATAGAGCTACAGTAGGCTACAACGTGTTTTGTAGAACTGGACTTGCATTGTTAATTCTCTGTCTCTTTTCTGAATAGGAGACTACTGCCGTGCAATTGCCATCTCATGTTCCTTCCTTCATTTACTGTGATAACAAAGTGATAATTGTGGTCATCTGAAGGT
The DNA here is from genome assembly GCA_037974645.1 of Hollardia meadi. NCBI lineage: Eukaryota > Metazoa > Chordata > Actinopteri > Tetraodontiformes > Triacanthodidae > Hollardia > Hollardia meadi. Next base: position 9,828 of record JBBPCS010003606.1, read on the forward strand.
CTGGAAGTGTCTTTGTTGGATGTGATTTGCTGGAAAGGTTTGTTTATTTTAGAAATTCTCCTTCCAGGCTGGTGTAGCACACGCATTCTCATCACAGCTTGTCACATACCGACATATTGTCATGCTCTTCGCTTCTTATCCAGATGCGCAAGGTACCCTTTGACATTGCCAGCTGATGTGCTAAGCCTTCCCTGATGCACAGCCCTTTGGCATCCGTGGCCAACACACTAAGCCTTGCCTTTAGCGTCTCTATCCGACATGCAAAGGCTTGCGCCCCCATGTGTCTTATCCTGACATACAAGGTCTACATTACTTAGCTTCAGTTAAGGCACAAAACATTGGCGACGTTTGGTTAAATTTAGGCACAAAACCCACTTGGTTAGGTTCAGGAAATGACTGGTGACACTGGGTTTCAAACGGGACGCAAACTCCATCCTGAAAGTCATATGTGTGAGCTCGCACTCAACCCCGACCTCCGCCCCTCTTGGCACTTTTTTGCTTTGGAAAGTATGTTGCACTACGTCATCTGTTCAAATCGTCGGATAGTGACACAGACGGTAATCATTGTAATCATTAACAGCATAGTGTAACAAAGGTCAATAACCAGAATTGAACCAGTGATGTTGTGGTTAAGTTGTATTGGCCTTTACTATTAAGGCTACCTGGATGCCCAAGAAATGAACCTGTTAAAGACATCTGTGGTAGTTTATTGTCAATGAAAAACAACTTTACAAACCTTATTTGAATATTATCCCAGAAGCTTGATCTATATCATGACAGCTAAAGTCAACACTACTGTTCTTTGACCCTGAACAAGTGACTTCTGGAGATTCAAGATCTTCACCTGACAGCAACCGTAACTATCAAGTGACCATTGCCCAAAAACCAGGATTATGGCTGTTTTTCACCATGTGACCACCAGCTCACAGGAAGTGTGGAATGACTATACTGCACTACAGGGAGTGTGCTTCAAGCACTGGGGTATTTTACTGGGGAGAGGTCTGGGAGGATAGAGTGTAAAATGTGTTTGACGTGTGTATTAAAGTGTGTTTTACAGTGTCTGTCAGGTCTTTTACTTCAGCTCTGTGGAGGCAATGCTTTGTTGCAGCTGTGTGTGTGCATGTGTGTGTGGTAAATTAACTTGTGTCTCCTTCCCTTTTTACTCCCAGGGCTAAACGTACATGACAGCCCCTCACTGTTGCTGCTGACCTCCACAGCCAACCGCCCCAAGCTTCTGATTGCAGACCAGCAGGACTCCTCTTCTCAGCGCAGCAGGGTGAAGCAGCTACTGACGCTGTCTCACACTTCAATGGCCAGGGTTTCTGTTCATTTAGCGCTCCAAGTTTTAATGTTAAACTTTAGCTTGCATTGTTTCACACTGGGATCTATGTCTGCCGGTCTTCCCTGACTAACAGAATCCATCATAGAAGATTTTAATATGGAAAAAAAATAGGGCAGATATCCTTGATTTTGCTCACAGATCAGAATTATGGAAAAATGATGTACGCATTGCACTCATGTTTGTGTCTCAAGTAAAATGTATTTGGTTCTTTTGGTGATAGTTGTCCCGTTATTTCTTTTAATTATACTGTACCTTCCCTAACACAGGCCCCTTCGCAGTTATCGCTGATCTTCATCTGTCTTACTCATGTTGCTCAGTCCTCTGGCTGTCCTCCTCCGCATCTTCCTGGCTGCGATCGTGATCTTCACAGCAGCAGAGGACTGGATGAAGACCAAGCTGGAATCCATGGACCAACTCCCGTGAGCAACCTGCTGATGACAACATGATAACAGTCTGCCAGTAGTAGCGCAAATGAATGTTAAACAGTACAGTGAGTTTCAAAATTAGCCCCCACAAAGTTATGATAAACTCAGACTCTGAAGAGCACATGATGATAAGATAACCTACACTTGTTATAATGACAAAATATAGACATAAAATAGTGACCCACAGGGGAAAAACAGTAGGAGGTGTCTCTAGCCATGGCTGGGTGCCTGCAGGTATGTGCACTTCAAATAGATTGAGGGATACTTCATATTTTCTATTTTAAAAAACACCTACAGGTTAAGTGTGAACATTCCTTACTGACCTTAAAATTAAAAGAAACACAAGCTGTTTCTAGAGCTTTTAACCACATAATGGTTGAAAGTTACTTCAGTTGTTTTTAATTAAAGAGCAGCAGAGGACACAGTGATTCCACCCTCCAACCCTCCAAGAATGAGTGCTAGAAACAACGATGGTGGCAGAAGTTAGTGATGCTCTCTAACAGATTAAATTCCTCTGTAAACAGTCT
>JBBPCS010003607.1:0-12117 GCA_037974645.1 Hollardia meadi
ACACACACACACACACACACACACACACACACACACACACACACACACACACACACACACACACACACACACCTGCCCGCTAACATCCAAGGACCCTATTTCACAAAGCCACCTACACAAAAGCACAGATGCACTTTCAGAATTGTTGACAGTTGAGCTCAGGGAAGCTGCAGCAGGAATTAATGTCTGAAAAAAGAGATTTGTGAATGTGACTGATGCAGCGTGTCCTCGAGCCTCTTCTGGGCTGCACACTGTTGGTTCTCCTTTAAGAAACACTGCTAACACTGCAGCTAATGACATGAGTTTTGACTATGCTTCGCCTCGTGTCCTCCATCCCCTCATGTCTCCCAGCCAGAAGGAGAGACCCCATTCCTTGCCTAACCTCCCCTGCTGCTAGCTAGCACCAGCATGGCAGACAGTCGACAGCCAGAAGACGGTGCCCCCCAGTGGGACCCATCAGGGGGACCGGAGCCTACTGGAACCCATGGGGCCAATGGCTACTCTTCCTCCGCCTACAGGACCTGCCAGCCTGGTGCCGCCCACATGGCCACAGCCCCCTACTCCGCCAGAGAGAACGGCTTCAATGGGGAGCTAACTGGTGCTCACGCTGTAACAGCAGGTAAGACATGTTTATGATCATTTAGTTTTTATGTTTTACTTGTCATCAGAGGCTCACCTGGAATCTGCTTGCATTAATGGATTGCTCAAACAAGAGGATGAGATAAGGTCAGTGGGTGCACCCTATTGTGATCATTTAGGGTATGGTAAGGGGGGTTGTGTTGGGGGAAATAAAGGATTTACTGTAAATTCTAGAGAACTTCTATGAAAGCCCATTTTGAGGCCACACTTTCAAAGTCAATTTTGGATGGTATTTGTTTGTCTTTATTAGTGAGTTGACAGAAGAGATGAAGAGGGAACGACATGCAAAAAGAAAATCTCAGCGGGACTCAAACTGGAGATGTTGTGGTTTATGGTTGTTGCCTTAAAACACCCGATCACCAGGTCACCCCAAGAAAGTCCAAATTTTAACTCAATGTATCACAATGTATTGTTTTTAAGGTCAGATTTTGGTGGAGGCATGAAAGAACTGATTAGATTTTAGTGATAAATGACAACATAATGTTCTGCAAAAAGCTTTCGGCCCATTATTCAACACCATAACTCAGGAACAGAAGGAGAGATTGTGACCGTATTTCACATTTGGTCAGATACTGAATTGGTGACACTGATCTTGAAACTGTGCTGATTGTATAGATCTTCTTTGCTGCTGGATTGAACATGTGAGTGAGGAATCCATGTGTCAGAATTTAGAGCTTCTGTACATTAACATCCATATTTAAATTAGTGTAGTCCACAACAAGCTTTTGTTGATATTAAGCTTCAGGTAATTGTCGTTGCACCATGTGACCAAGTCACTACATATATTATATGAGTCTGGACAGACATGGATGACACTGCAACTTGACCAGAGCGTGGAGACATACAACCATGAGGCGGTAACTCTAGTTTTTACTGAAGTTTCTGTTGTTTGGGCTTCTGTGTTTGTGTGTAATTGTATATGCATGCTTGTTAGTATGAATGCATAGCTACAGCGTGACTTTTGACGGTGTTTGTGTGTTATTTTGTATGTGTGTCCTGTATCTTCTTCTGTGTGGGTTTGCGGCACTCTGAGTCCTCACTAGAATCACATACTGTTATTACTGGTGCTATAATTAACACATAAAATCTGTCTCTCTACCCCTCAGCCCCCCGTCCCACCCTCAATCTCGCCCTTGAGACATGAACAATAATGTACCAATGATGTAACCATGGGAACGGCTCCCCTACAATTTACTTTGCTGGGGCTTTTTGTTCTTTTTGCCTGTAGCTTGCCACAGACAAGGCGATTTAGCATGCAACGATAACAGCCCAATTAACCTCCCATCTCTCCATTATTATTCAGGCTTAACTGACACCAGTTTTGAAGGCTGATAACGGGATTTCTGAGTGGAGATGTAATTTGGCTATTTTAATGCCCCAAATGCACATATTTAATTGTTTAGTATCATTCAGTCTTGATCACATTTTGTGATTATATGTTTGAAAAAAGTCAAATCTTTACATTATGATGCCATTTGATTCAAGACACTGAAATCAGGCTGCATTAGATGGATCTAAAAACCTCTTCTCAGTACTTGTAACGTTAAAAAAAAATTGTTGAATCATTTTTTAGAAAGACCTTTTTCCATTTCTGTTTTTGAAGTGTAAATAACTAATTGCATGTCAACAAACTAACACACATAAAGACTGGTGAAAACCCCTTTTGAACAGTGCTTTTGTTAGGTTTACCTTTCTACTCCTTTTTTCTGTTGGCGTACTGCGACCACATGCTTTTCAGTAAACATAATGTGTAGGCAGAAAAACACTCACTATCTTACCTGTAAATGTCAACAGTTATTTCTCCTGAGCGTTCAGGCTCTGTTGTGACACAGAGTAGTAACAAAATAAATTACAGCTACTTGTCTGACACCTTTTATCCCTAATATTATTTATTATTTTATGCATTTATTGTCTTATATGTTTTACATAACTAACACTATGATCTCTGGTGTGCCCATTGAACCAACTGGTCAGTTTTGTGTTGAAAAATTGATTTTAGTCCAAGAAATGCACTTTCACTTTGTGTACTCCAGTTAACAATCCACACATGCCAACATCAGTCCATAGTTATAACTCACAAGTTTTTCAGCATCCTTTAAACTTATTTATTTATTAACAAACGTGATCTTTCTGTGGGTTGAATTCCTTTAAGTAAAGAAAAAAATTATTTATTTAATGTCAAATTATTTTTTCCCCCTACAAAAGTCTAGATTTTCCTATAATATTATGACTTTTTGACAGAATTTTAATTGTTTAAATTTACATGCAATCAAAATGGTTGTTGTCTCTACAGTATGTGTACAATTCAACAATATTTCTAGTCCCAAAAACAGTTACAGTTATACTTGGCCCATATTCTTTGCATTTAATAAACTTATTCCAGTAGCACAAAACCAACAACTCTAACAAAAGAATCTGGTCAATTTCTTTATCATGAACACCGAGGCATTATATTTTTTGTTATTTTTTGTTTCCGTCTGTTTGTATGCATGTCCATACATCCGCCTGTCCCATGTTGGTGAACACAATATGTCAGGAACGCCTTGAGGGAATTTCTTCAAATTTGGCACAACTGTCCACTTGGACCTAAAGATTAACCGATTAGATTTTGGTGATTAAAGGTCACTGTGACCTCACAAACACATTTTTAGCCTTAATTCAAGAACGCTAATTCTGGAAAAAAATTTACACAAATGTAATTTAAGAGGGGAAGGCCAAGGATGTAACTTTTAACCAAGCATTTAAAACAAATGCATCAATTGTCTCAAGAGCTTATCATCAGGCTCTGAAGAAAATGCTGCCAGTCTGCATCAAATGTCTCGTCTATCAGAAGTCAGAAGAGATTATGAGATAAAGTGAGAAGATGTCTCTAAAATCAGATTACCAACAATTATCTCCATTACTACTTGAAGTAAGTTGATGCTAACATAATTGAAAACAACAGCTAATAACAATGCAAAATAGATAAAATGAATGAGTTGCAAATACATGAATACAGTTGCCCTCCTCTCCTCCAGCTTTTACAGACAGTAATCTGTAATAATGATAATGATCAGTACATAAATACATGATTTCTAATCATCTGCATGAAAATGACATCCTGTCAGCAGCTGTGTAACCAAAGCTGTGTTTGTCTACCGAGCACCTTGTCAGCATACATTAGCATTGCTCCAGAGCAGGGCAGAGCGGGGGTGAGTGGGGCAGAATGGGTGAGAGAAGGGCTCATGCTGGCACTCAGTGAGCCTTCTCTCGCTGTGAAAAGCTCTTCAGACACAACAAGAACCCATTGAAGCACGAAATTGCCCTCTTGACTTTCCTTTGCGACGAAAGTTGAAAAAGCCAGTCAGCCATGCTGGAAGTGGTCAAGAGAACGAGATGGATAGAGGGAGGCAGAAAGACACAGTTAGTATAACTAGAGAGAATGTAAGGGGTTGTTTTGCTTATTCGAGAGAGTCGATGACTTGCATAAATTGAGGAAGCCTTTGTTTTATTTTAGGGCCCAGTGTCAGGAAGACTGAACAAGATTTTCTGTTGTTACAGTCCCCCTTGTCTCTTCAACAGTATGTTCCACTGCAGCAGGGAGGAGATTTGACCAAATGAAGCTCTGTGTGTGTGTGAAGCATGGACATAAACATAAAGGGACAGATCGAGTTTAAGGATTTCTGAATGAGTTACATTGAATCAAACTGAGCTGCATGACCTAAAAAAAATTAAACATTTTTTTGCAACACATGTTTACACTTAAGCACAGAATGAAATTGTAACATTAACAACAAATGAACACCTGAACATACATCAGCGTGACAGGAACTACCTTAAACGACAGAAACCATCTTTGGGAAAAATGTATTTGAGGTGCACTTTGAGTTTTTAATTTGGCCCACGTGCTACTCGATATTATTGAGGGGGAGGAGTTTATGACCTATACTGCAGCCCACCACCAGGGGGCAATCGAGGTGATTTGGCTTTACTTTTGAGGAGCTCTCATGTCGTCCATCTTTATGGTTTAGACGTGAAAAAGTTTGAGAATCACCGTTTAAATGTGCTTGTGTTGGGAATAAAGATATGCAAAATCATATTGTGTCTTTGCTTCAGGAGGCAAAAATCCTGGCTTTGTTATGTTCTCTGATTTATGTCACATCTCCTTTATGCTTGAGGCTACAGACAGAGAGGATGAGACGGCGTGCTGCTGGCATCTAAATTACATTGGGACCCAAATCAGTGTCCCATCTGTCTGTTGCTATGGTAACCCCATGCTTTACACATTTTGGGTTGCTGACTGGTATCTTACCAAACAGCACTCCTGCTCTCTCTGTGCCCTCTCTGTCCTGCTATGTGTGTGTGTGTGTGTGTGTGTGTGTGTGAGAGAGAGAGAGAGAGAGAGAGGGTGTGTGTGTGTGTGTGTGTGTGTGTCTGGCTATGTGTTCGTTGACTCTGGGCTTCCAGTCATAGTCTCTGCTCAGAGAGGGAGCATCTTCTGCTTCAGTCTGCCCATCATACAGGTAATATATGCTTTAATTCATTCGGAGTGTGTGTGTGTGTGTGTGTGTGGGGGGGGGGGTTACTTTTGGTTATGGATGCAGATGTGATGCAATCTTCTGCTGTATGTCAGCGCAGCTTTTTGTGCATGTGGTTTATTCTCCTGTCAAAGCCAATGAAAGGAAGGCTGCTATATCATTTGACATCACTCTGTCAGAGAAATGCTGAGGCAACCAGACCAGGCTAGTTGTCATCACTGGCAGCTAGCTTTGTGGATGTGACAAGGGTATTTCTTACGGTGCTACTGCATTTCTGTGGGTGTGTTTGGAAGACTAATAATCCATGAATCCTCATTCAAGTGTGTTTCTGATAGAGACTACGTTTTGATTTTATCCTCCCAAGACATGTGCACGAAGCCTTTTTAGAACACTGGGAGCAATTTGGGATCTTCTCTCTTTTATTTACCATTTCATTTCTTCACAGACGAATTAAAAACACCTCCTTTTTAAATACACAGTGCATTCAGAAAGTATGCAGATACCTTCGTTTTTTTCATATTTGGTTATGTTGCATTCTTATGCTATTATTTTCAACAATCTACACTATCACACATCTAAAAGAAAAAAATGGAGATATCGTTAGTAGGCCTACGTACTCAGACCCTTTGCTATTACACTTGAAATTTAGCTCAGGTGCCTCTGATTGCTCCTGATCATCATTGAGAAGTTTTTACACCTTCATTAGAGTCCACCTGTGGTAAATTCAATTGATTGGACGTGATTTGTCTATATAAGGTCTCACTGCTGACAATGCATATCAGAGCAAAACCAAGCAAGCCACGACATGAGACTGAAGGAACTGCCTGCAGAGCTCAGAGACAGGATTGTGTCGAGGCAGAGGGCGACGCAGATGGAAAAATATTATAAATTCAGGGGGGGAAAATGGCTTAAAATCCAAACTGGATTCAGACGTCAGATCCAAGAAAACTTGAAGAGAAAATATTTCAGAACATGATGACTCAGGATCGGTTCTAAACTATAGCTGCATACTGTATTTTCTCTCTCTAAGCTAAATCTCTCTTGAGTCTTAACATATAAAACATGCTCCATTGTAAATCTTATATATTTAGCTTTTTATTATCTCAAAAAGTAAAAATTATTTCAACAAACAAACCCTCTTCAGACCGAGAGCTTGTGAGCATGATGCAGCAACTCTTGCTGAAATGAGCTCATTTCTCCTCGTCCTCCCATGTACTCTCCACCACCAAGCACCACATTTGTCCTTCGCCTAAGTGTGCACTGGCTGGGTCGCAGAACCTTTCCTGTTCATCACCCTCAATACAGCACCTCCTCACCTGCAGCTGGCCAGCAATGTCATGTGGTGTGTTTCAACTGCATTCTGTAGCTTTGCTTCTGCGGTTCCATGCTAAGTAGAATCGCCTCTGTATGTGCTCACTTCTTGCTTTAAAATTTGCGCGACCTGTTATGGACATCATTACACGCCCGCAGTATACTGTGATTTTTGTGCTATGCATTAATTTTTTTAAAACAGGGACTCTTTTTGAACCACAGAAGAATTTGAGACTCATCCCAAAGCCAAGTGTTATACTTGTGGATGGCAGATGAGGACTCAAATTTCTTAAAGTCTTCAGGGACCTTCATTCTGAAGGTGTTGTCTTACTAAGACAATTGAACTACGGGGTTATTTGACTCCAAGTGTAATCTTTAGGGGCTGTGTTATGTCACAACCATTAATTGCATTAGCGGCTCTATTATACAGTACTGGAAGAAAGGGTTTTGCCTGTAAGCACTGAAAAGGTGGTAAACGTTTATTACACTTTGCTATGGAAAATGGAAAATGGCTGCTTTAAGTTGGTGAGTGGGTTGTGTTGAGTGTTGCAGGAAGCAGTGTGTATTTGTGTAATTGCATGTGTGTATGCCTGCACAGCTTGTTTGTGTTGATGTGTGGGCGACGTCGGATAGAAAAAGGTCCTGAAACTGCAGCAGTAAAAGCATCACACTGCCACCCAATCCTGCATTGCCACTGTTACTATGCAATTGAAGGCTGGTTTGATTAAAACTGTGCTGTCCCCTCTGCATGTAATATTAAAACCAATTCATAAACACAGACAGGCAGACAGATTGACTGTAGAGAATAGTTTGGTAAGTTGTCCCTGCTTGGCTCCCAATTTGGGGCAAAATTGATGAAAAAGCTCTATACATGAAGACACATACATCATTGTCACAGATTCTGTTTAAAATTCACCTATTGTTTGCTTTTATAAGCATTTTCCTACAGTGCTGTCCTCATTTAGTCCCTGCTGCCCACCAGTGTCAGACAGCCAGAGAGTGATGGCGTCTTCATTCAAATTGTTGACACTAGCATGCCATAAAGAGTGTGAATATTATATTACCTCAATTTTCTTGCAAAAGACTGAATTCACTTTTGAATTTTAGGAATGTTGAATATCTGTGTGCCGAGATTGCATTTCAATGTCGCCTCCAAAAGGGGGTAGATCCGTCACCTTAAATAGATAAAAGAGGGAGAAGGAGATGTGTAAAGGGCATCTGCAGTCTGGTTACAGTCCATTGTTTTCCAGCCAAAATGTTCACACTTCCTGGGATTTGGGTCAGGAAACCTTTGTGGCATTTTCTGTCTGTATCCCCACTGTCACTATCAAAGGAAAACATGCTCAGTTAAATGTTGAAAAAACAAAGATGATTTTGTCCATTCTATTTCAATTCCAAAGGGATACAACTGGATTCAGCCCAGATCAGATGGTTTTGATATGAATTATAGCAGTATAGTTCCCAACCTTTTTTGTAAGACATACCCCCACAGTGCAGTTTGATGAACTCAGATACTCCTTCATCAACACTGCCTTATGTTCCAAATGTGTTCTTTGGTTTTGTCAGGTTTTTACTGGGACTGCACACAACCACATGGAGTGGCATAGGCTGGACTTTCCAACGATTTATACATTGCTTTTAGCTAATTATTTCATCTCCTCTGCTTACTTACGAACTAGTTTTAACAGTTTTAATTGCAATAAGACCTAAAAAGAATTCTAATAGCTGACTTAATATGTAGATGTATTTTTAATTCATTCATTAATTCAATTATTTCAAATTAGCTGAGGTACTTGCAGCGAGTACTCATACGTACTGTACCTGCTGGCAACAGTGGAAGTACCCCTGGGGTATAAATACTGCTGGATGGGAAAAAACAGAATTAAAGTGTATACTTTTTTCGTCAGTTGCTAAATAAAAAATATAATTCCTTGAGTTTTATTTCTGAAAACCAAATGTCCAAAGAAAAAAGAAAAAACAACAGTAAACAACTGATATTGATAGACTGCAACTGTTCAGGCCCCAGTGGATTCATTTCTTAAATGATGATGCTGTATTACCTCAGCTCTAGCGTCACTATCATTTTTCTAAATCCAGCATTAAAGAGTGTGTGTCCTTGCAAATAAAAAGAAAAAGAAATGAAAGATCTTGTTTCTAATACTGTCCAGTTTTAGTTTTTAGTCTGCACTTGTTTAGGCATGCTGGTTCTCCATGGCGACACTCACAGCCTTGACCAGCAGCCCCAGAATCCCTGCAGTGATGAGAACAATTTCAGTTCTCTCACACAGGCTTTCATATCAGGCTTTGATGAAATGACCCAAAAATACAGCAATTTGAAATGGATTGGAGATGACATTTCATTGATGTATCCCATGAACGGTGGCTGAGCTTCACATTCTCGTGAAGTTATTTCACAGATTGAAAGCTGGAAGCTGCAAAAGTGGAAATAGACAACTTTCCACCCTCTAGCATTTCCTAGTGGTATTATTGTTGGCGCTGTGGTCACAAAGACATGACTACTGCTAACCTGGCTACTGCCATAAAGAAATCCAATTAGAACTAGAAACTCTGGTCTCAATGCTATGATAAAGACAGAGTAAACACTTGGTTGTTCTAATAAGTAGGCAGTTCTTGTAACTTACTGATCTAGTTAAAAGAATGTCGGGTTTTGAACCCTCTGAAGTCCCGGGGGTAAGAGGAAACAGACACCAGTGGGGGTACAGATTTCCATACCGTCATTTTTCTGTGAAAAATTCTGCCTGGTGACGGCATGAATAGCATAGTGATGGTAATTCTTACAGGGAACCAGTCTAAACGCAGATGGTTTCATTTTTCTTTAGCCATTACAATCTGCAATTTGTGTTTACTTCATAATGATAAGTTAAAGCAACATAGTTGTCTTTTGCCTGTTTAAATGTTATTTTTTAGAATCATCTTAAAGTTGGTTGACCTTTTCGTGTGTGTGTGTGTGTGTGTGTGTGTGTGTCTTCAGAACAAGTGTCAGCACGGATTGTGCAGGAAGTGACGGCAGAGGCAGTGGCAGTACTGAAGGGAGAACAGGAGACTCAAAGGCTGCCGTCAGGTAAGCCACACACACACATACACACACATACACACACACTGCAAGTACTACGGTGAAAATCATTCTTCAAGCTAGCCTGTCCTAGCTTGGCATTGGTCAGGGTACATTCTGGATAGGTCGCCAGCCTTTCAAACTATGGGCAATTAAATTCACAGTATGTAGTTTCTGCCACTAAGGGTCCCTCAATAAAAACAAAACAAAATAGGCAGAAGCCTGGGATCATGGGAGTGTGTTTCTTCATTTTTAAACAACTATCATTACAGCAGAAAATCTATATGATTTTGGCAGAAATGTTCACAAGTTTAATTAATGTTACCTTCACGTCAGCTGAGTCAGCTGCGTTTGAGTATAAAGACTACAAATTTAGTTTTCCAGACCCCCGTAGCTCTGGTTGAGGTGAGCGACTCAAGGCTAATTTTGCTGCTACTGGCATAACACACCAGAAATTTGTTGCTTTGTTGGTAATGCAACAGATTTTGACAAAGAAAAGTACTGCGTGGAATAAAAAAGACAACATCTCTTGTTCTGTTGCATCAATTTTGATACTTTTTATAACTAACCACATTGAGTCTGACAATTTTTTAGGGCTGCAATAAAAAGTGCTTTTAAGATTTATTTGCAGTTTAGTTGACTGGTCGATGACGGCTTGCATGACAGGGTTGCTGAGGCTGAGTTGTCCTCGCTCATCTTCAGTTTAAAGTTCTGAGATTAATATCTGTTAATACTGTTTCTTCAGTGTTGTTCTGGCCCTGTCTAACCCTTGGTTTTATGCAAATTATTTGATGTAGGTACTCAAAGTTCAATGAGCATCTGCAATAAAGACTTTAAAGTTTCTTCCCCATCCTCTGTCTCCCTTTGTAGTTGAAGACACCACGAATTTGCCTCCCTCTCCTCCCCCATCACCTGCTGCAGAGCACTTTGCTCCTCTGGAACAAGGTAGGCCAAGAATATAACTGTGTTTATAAGAGCATGTCTCTAGTGGAGGAGAGTGTGGTTTCCTTCTTTTCCATGACTGAAGCTTCTGGAGTTCTTTGTGATCGCCACCACATTGGGGTGCTGATATGGCTTGGCTCTGGGTGTGCTTTTGAATCCCCCCCCCTCAGGACATGTCTCACCTACAGGGGACAAACCTCACATTGGTACCCCGTTCAAGAAATCTTTACACACCAGAGTTGCTAAAAGCAGGAACAAGGTCTCCATTTTTCAGACATCCATTTCTTCTGAAATCCTGCTTCCTCCTCCTCATCTGACACCTGGAACAGATACAACTTGTATCTCCATCCGTCATCGCCATTTATCTCTAAAAGAAAGAAGCACTCACACGCATGATCACCTTGTTACAACAAGTGCACCCTTTCATATCAACCTTCCATTTCTTCCATTTCTCTTTCAACCCTCCACACATAGCTGTCTTCCCACACACTAATATGACAGCCAATTTAAGTAACCCTTTAACCTCTCGTTGTATGTCTTTTGTTGAATTTTGTCTTTAGTTTTGCATGTCTAATCATGGTGTTGTGTTTTCTTGTCATCGTCCACTGTCAGTCTTTTTTGTGTGCGTTTGACTGTGGCTACTGTTCAGAGGTTTAGCTCTATGAACATTACTTGAAGACATAGCTGCCCTCAAGCTAAAGCCAAAGGATTTTCTGGCTAAGACTGAAGCCTAGTAACAAAAGTAAGGTGTGAGGAAAGAAATGAGGTGATACAATAAAGTCGCTGCGAACTGTAGAAATGCATTCTAGATGAAATGAATGATAGAACTTATAGCTAAGTGTGTGAGTGTTAGCTAACCCTCGGACATTACAAGATTATAAAAACGTTGCTCATAAATGACAGAAAATACCTAAGTTTGATATTTTAATACTTTAAATTTCAACAGAATTTGTTCTTTGCCTTGTAATTTTCCTGTAAGCACTGTCATACAGTTTGGTGTTTTGTCTTTGACTTCAAAACTTTAGTTGAAGGAATGTTTTTGTGCAGCTTCCTGCTAAAACAGTGGTTGTACAGTGTACGGGACACATTACTCTGCTTCATGCTTGGCCTTCATGTCTGCTCAGTCAAAAGTGGCTGGAATGTAATGAGATGAGTCTGTAGGTGGGCCAGCCGTGCACCAAATAGAGATGGCCAGTTTTGTTGACATTGTTTTACAATTTCCAATTCCAAAAATGTTGGGACATGATGTAAAATGTCAATACCAACAGAATGCAATGATTTGTGAACTCTTTTAAAGCTAAATATAATTGAAAACAGTACATAGACACTGTATTGAATGTTCAACCTGATAAACCTTATTGTTTTTTAGAAATATACACTCATTCTGAATTTGATTTCTCCAGATTCTCTGAATCTTTTGATAATAATATGGGCTGTAGATGGTGAAATCCCCAAAGAAATGTTGTTGAAACTGTTGGACTATTTGCCCATGCAGTTTTTCACAAAGTGATTAACCTCTCCCCATCTTTGCTTGTGAAGGAATTGCTTTTGAGGATGACCCTTTCATACTCAATCATGATACTATCACCTGTTACCAATGAACCTCTTTACCTGTGGAATGTTCCAATCAGGTGT
>JBBPCS010003608.1:0-12116 GCA_037974645.1 Hollardia meadi
TTGTACTGTAGCCATGATCAATGTCATTCACTTCATCTGTCAGTGGTTTTAATGTTGTGGCTGATCGGTGTATATTAAGGATATAATAAGGAGCAAAGGCTAAATCCTGCTAAACAGTCCCAGACCAAAATATTATAAAAGTATGTGTGGTCTGGTTTCCACATACTTTTGGCCATATGGTGTAATCTTAGACTTACAGAGTTACAAGGTGGAGAGTAAATAACAACAGTATATGTGTGCACAATGTGAGGTTAAAGGAACAGTTTTCAAAAAAGGAAAATTCAGTCATTATCTACTCACCCCCATTAAACAGTTGTATTGACACAATGTACACACAGCTGTCATTGTGTTGCCTCTTAATGTACTGTATGTCCATTCTGCATTCAGGTGGTGAGTTTTACTGTACCACATCTTCCAGAGGACCGAATCATTGAGCTAAATTTTAAAACTGAACTTCATCTTGAACATCACAGGAGGTCAGGTGGAAATGTTTTATATTAATGGACCTATTATTTCAATTAAATTAATGCTGTTTCCATGCATAGAATGTAAACATACAGCCTATTGATCTTTTAAATACTGTATAGCTGCTGTATGTGGACTACTTTGTGGTAAAGTTACAAGGCACTTTAAATTAAATATCATTCAACAATCAAAATGCATCAGATTTACTTCACTCACCAGCTACATTTAATGTAAATGGCTTTATTGTTGATGTACATAACTTAAGAACCGTGAAGAAACAGACAATAAACTGAAAAAATGATCTCACAGCTGGTGAAAAGATCATGGTGAAAAGATCATGCAGCATTCAGACTGTGTGGCAGTAGTATTGTTTGTTCAGCAGGGATGTGACAGATTGTAAACCTATACCCAAACTAAGCTTATTGAACCATGAACATGAAATGTTGCACTTTGCATGAATCCACAGTATCTGTTGTGTGTATGACCATTGTTTCAAATAAATTTATTATAAATTTCTAAGGTATTTTAGTACGACTAGAATAAATTTCACCTTGAAACAGCTGCCCTGTACTTCTTTTCTGGTATTGTCATGTTGTGTCAGCCTTTTGGAGGGAGCTTAAAAAGATGTGTAATGCAATGAAACTGGATTTTTTCCCTCAGTGATATTGAGTGAAGTAACAGAAACAAATAGTTAGATTATTAATTTGATCATTTTGTTAGGAAAAAGATTTATTTTCAAAGCTGCTGATGTAGATTCTCTGAATATTAATCAATTTAGAATGTTTATTAAACGTAATTTTATCTAGGAGGATATCTTGCAAATATAAATGATGACGTTAAAAAATACTTTAAAGAAAGGTGGGAAAGGTTTATTGTAGTGGAAGGCTGGTAAGAACCATATATATATATGAAATGCAGAATCTGAATTATTTGCCTCTGTTTGTTTTTGTTTTGTTTTTGTTTTTTATCCTTCAATGTCTTGTTACCTATTTAGGACGGTAAGCCTGTTCATATTGTAATGTTATATGTTATGTGTTTATGGTTGTTTTAGTGTGACCTAGTGTGTGAAGTTTAATTTGTGTTGTCTAATGGTTATTCATGTTTTTGTTAAATAAAAAAACAAAACAAACAAACAAATTAAAAAAACAGCTGCCCCATATCTCCAAATGAATATATTATAATCTAAAAATGGCTGCATATTGCCATCAATGACACAAATATTTTGTTGCTGACTATAATATGGAGCTCACTGTAATCAGTGTAGTTTATTGACTTATTTAGTTAATATGTTATTTATTTATATGTTTATATTTGTTATATTACTTTAACATAATGTCACACGATTTTGACTTGTGGTTGCTGCATGTGGTTTTCTGCCTTCTGACATTAAGCATGTGACCATGGTATAAAAATATCAAACCGTGCATCACCATCACTCATTTCTGACTCCATCTTACCGAAAGTGAAAGAGATGGTTCAGATCTGCTTTGTAATAGCTGTTGGTCTGGTCGAACCTGTTTTTCCACTCTGTTGTCACCCACGTACCTGAGAGGATCCCATTACCGGAAGTCACCGAGCTTGTTGATGTCACCTGGGCGGACTCCTCAGGTGAGAGCGGACTGCTGCTACAGATAGAAACGTCGACACAGCGAACTGAGAGTTGGGAAATATACGCGCACGGTTGTTGTTTTTTTTTTCGACGCAAGAAAGACTTTTGCGTATTTTTTTCTTCATTGTTTCAGGTGTTTTGTTAAGAAGGGACGCCGTCGTGTAACAAGACGAGGACCAAGCGGGTCGACATGCTTGTCAGCGGGTTCGTTTCGGTCGCTTTGTTCTTTCTCTCTGCGACAGGTGAGTGGTTTTGGCAATAAGTTTATAATTTGAGAACAGTAAACGCTTAAAAGGCTCTCTTGATGCACAGTTTAACACAACAACAACCACACTGGATGCTTTTTTAGCCCTAAATTAGACCTACGCAAAAAGTTTTAGCCGTTACGAATATAACGAGCCAAATGAACCTTGGGCCTGGTTCAAAAAAATGTTGGCCTGCGCTGTTTGAGTTCATGGTGGTTGATAACGCGAAGTCTACATAGTGTCTACATATTGTAAGATGTTTAGTTTAGTTTTAGTATAGTTTTTCAATGACGCCCCATTAGGCGTAACTTTAAATGTCAGGAATAGAGCAGCAGATGTAGAAAGTAACCACAAAGATGTGGAAGGTCATTTATTAGTTCCTCCTGTTTTGTAAAAACTACCATTGTTATTTGATCCTAAATGTAGGAAGAGCTGCTCTCAAATATAAGATGTGGTATGGTCACTATATTTCCACCCACCTGTTCCTGTAGTGACCCTAACACCTAAGATAGGAATATTCTAATCGTGTTAAAACGGAATGTGGCTCAGGGAGGCCACAATTAGATCAATAATGAGCACAATTAAGGACTCAAAGAGATTGTTTTCAAGTTTTGACTTGATTTTGTTTAAAGTATGAAGAAAACAATCATACAGTACGATCAGCTCTACGGATTTGTGTCTGAATTAAAGTTATACTCTCTGAATTTTGTGAGATTATGTTAAATCAAACACTCATCATGTGCCAAGGTATTCTGGTTATAGACGACCGTATTTAAATGCACTGTTTCAATAATACTACAAAAAAAAATGAGTGTCACGACCTTAAACTTGCAACATTAAATTTAGTTACAAACTTGACTTGTGACAGTGTAAGTTCATGAAATCTTCCTGAGTGACTTGCAGTACAGTCTGCTGTATGAAAGGGACCCAATTCAGCTTATAGTCAGGCCTCCTCAAACTGAACAGAGAAATTTACTGTCAGGCCTTAAATTCTGTTTCCTGTGGCTCTCTAACCTGCTTGTACCATTTATGACCACAACACTGAAACTCACAAAGTATGCAAACAAAGAAGTCATGCAGTGCTCTGGTTTCATTTTACGCTTGAGGCGTATCTCTCCACCAAACCACAACTCTGACCGGGCTGCTTTATCTCAGCTGAGACCGCATGTAAGAAACATCCGCAGGGTGTCGGGGGAAGTCTGAATGCCATTTAAACATCTGTAATAAAAATGTAATTTTTAAATTTGAGAAACGATATTTGTATTACCTGTACACACGTGAATTTAACCTCTTGGTGTTTTTCTAATTTCTTCTTTTTTAAAAAAATTTGTGTACAATGAATGACTTAGTTTGCACACAGTTAATGATTAACTGGGTGCTGCTGTTTGCTGTATTTAAAGTTTCATGGTAATGCACAGGCTTGTCACACAACAAGGTAGTAGTTGATTCATGCTACTCCTAACACTTGAAGTAATGGCAGTGGTGTAATGTAATGAGAAGTGGTTCAATATACATGGGTTGTGACGGACAGGCCTGTGACTGCCTGCATTAATGATTGAGCCGTCTGTATCTGTTGGTAGCAGCACGACTGTACCTAAAACGACACAGTTTCAGTCTGACTGACGGTTTCACCGGAAGTTTTCTGGCTCATCAGTCTGGAATGAGCAACTTTTTTTTTTGTGTCCGCGCCCTGAAGGTTTGTGAGCATGCTCTGAGTGTGTGACGAGGGGTGTGTTCTTCAATGTCGTGCTTTTTCCATCATGTTTAACAGAATGTCAATTTGTTGACATTTTTACTTGTTGGTAATACAGTGGTAGATCTTTGAACCCTAATTAAGCACAATACAGTTAGACTGTGTTATCAAATCTTGTTTGTAGGTCAATAAAAGGTCTTTATCTAGACCAAGCGCTTATCTCAGATGTTTTTCTCTGATCAAAACAGTTCAGCACTGATGCCAATCATTCCAGCCTCAGTTCTACCAGTCCTCGTGTCTATTGCAAATTCTTCTGTTCATACTACACAGAATGCTTTTATCTTGCCTCTTACCGAGCCATAACCTCATATGAGGGATATAGAAAAAATACAGGCTTCCCACTCTTCAATTCCAAGCCTTCAGGATTTCCTGATAGACTGGAGTTTTCCCACTTGTGGAATAGTCGTATGTATTTAATCTTAGGACATTTAATAAATTATAAATTAACCGTTTTTTTTACATGGGTGGTTTTTCAATGTTAGCTAGAGCCCAGTCTGTGCTCAGTCTACGTTGGATGGGTACTGCCGTCACTGAAAAAGCAGTAGTTATAATTACAGGAAGTGAGAATTTAGACTCAGCACCTTTTTAAAATTGTGGTGATGAAAGCCACTTCAGTTTATGGAAACATTATGTCCTAAGCAAGCTCAAACAATAAGTGAATCACTCTAACCCTTTTAGTAATACAAGTCATGCTTGTCTTATTATTCTGTACTGTACATTGTGTATATGATGTTTTCCTTTTGCTTGTCTCTGTTTTGTTTCTCTAGTTTGTGATATCTGTTCACTAATGTGGAGTATAAGGATTAATTATAGTGACAGCATGTTATGTAACTCTACTACTAATTACTTGTTTTATTCTAATCTCTGTGTGTCTAGGTGTAAGTGGCTTTTCAGTCACTAGCAGCAACCCAGATGTGCGGGTGAAAGAGAATGAAGGTGAGTCCTGAAAATGTAAAATACAAACCCAATTCCAAAAATATTGGGACACTGTGTAAAACGTAAATAAAAACAGAATGTAATCATTTGTAAACAAACTGTTTCCTGAGCCCATGTAGTAATATCCTTGATACAATCATGTGATTGATAAAGTGGTGAACCTCAGCCCAGTCTTGCTTGTGAAGGACTGAGCCTTTCGAGGATGCCCCTTTCATACTCAATCATGATACTATCACCTGTTACCGAAGAACCTCTTTACCTGTGGAATGTTCCAAACAGGTGTTTTTTTGGAGCATTCCACAACTTTCCCAGTCTTTATTTGCCCCTGTCCCAACTTGTTTGAAACGTGTTGCTGCCATCAAATTCAGAACATATCTTTGTACCGTTTTCAATAAAGTATGTATGTCAAAAAGGATTAGCAAGTTATCTTTATAACTTTTAAAAAAAAATCTAAATGTCGACAATAAACCTAGGGCATTAATTATATATCCCAAAGTAGTTGTGCTTCCATTCTTTCATTCACTCTGTTTCAAAGTTTGTCTTTGTCTTGAGACTATACAGTGGTAATCCTGCTGACAGTCTTTTACTCACTCTGATAGAGACTGGTGTTCACGTCATCAGTTTTGAAGTAGAAATGGCTTTGCTAGATGTATTACTAAAAAAAGATGATTATGACTGGGCCTTTTTTCCTCTAAAGGCTGTATGTTTGCTTCACAATCAAAAATCTCTACTCCATATACTGTAGCTTCAATGTATAGTTTTTTGAGGACGTGCACATCGGCCACACTACTTTGTAAGATAAAAGCTTAAATAAAATGCAGAAAGAATTTTTTTTTTAACTTGCCAAATACTAGTGTTAGAATTAGACAATGTCAGCAGTGTGTACATTGTTCAAGTTATTCTTGTGATTTTGATCTATGATTACCTAAAAAAAAATGTAATGTAAGCTCATGTAGCCAGTTTATAAATGCACAAACTTAAGATGGATATAAATAATTTCAGAATTGTATTTTCTAATGATTCCTTTTCATTTCATGTTGCAGAATTAAAGTGAAAACACAGTAGTGGTGTGTTCTTTTGGGATTTACTGTGAACTCTGTTATTTCAGGGACTGACCTCACATGCTCGTATTCAGCTGACTTTGGTGCAGATGCCAGAGTTGAGTGGAAATTTCAGGACCTAAAAGGCTCACTGACGTATGTGATTTTCGATGGGAAACCGACATGTAAGTAGATTCAGTCTTTGTCTTTTTTGTTGCATGATGAGAATTTTTTTCCCACTGAGGAAGTTTGTTTTTGATCCGGTCTATTTACTTTACAAGATTTTAAAGGGATACTTTTTAAATAGGGTTATATGAATGTATGCTATATTTCGACCCGCTTTACCACTTTACCTCGCCATCAGACAGCCTTTTCCAATGGGAAGCTGAAGCCGTTTTACCGCTGTCTTCAAAGCCACCAGACTCCTTTCACGAACAGTTTTTAGGCCTTATAATTAGCCACAGTGTTTTTTTAAAATATGTGCTTTTAAGTGAAACTATCAAATGTCTGTAGTGGGTACACAAAACTATCGTTTTATTACTGGTCTGCACTCTCTGAATGCTTTAATTTCTGCTTATTCATAATGCTGAAACTCTTCCACAGCACCATATTCCAGCCGAGTGACAATGTACGGTAGTAATCTGAGATTCTCCAAAGTGACCCGTAAGGATAATGGAGCGTACGACTGTGAGGTGTCTGGCAATGGCAAGTATGGGGAAAGCGGAGTGAAGCTGACTGTTCTGGGTAAGAATTCTTCGTAATTACATTCTGCAAACTCATATTTCCATTTATAATCCACCCAGATTACACCACTACCATAAAATTTATATTCTGATGTAAACTTGACCTGGAGACGGGCTGAAATCTGAATGTTATATCCCGCAGTGCCTCCGTCTCCGCCTTTGTGTAGGATTCCATCCTCGGTGACGACGGGCAAAACAGCCATTCTGTCCTGCCATGACGGCGACGGCTCGCCTCCACCCACATACAAGTGGTACAAAGATGGCACCCTTTTGCCATCTGAACCTAACAAGATTTCTGGCTTCAAGAATGCCACCTACAGACTGAATACAGTCAATGGCAACCTGGTCAGTTACAAGCTCATTGCACATTCTTTACTATGGCAGTTGTGGTTCCCATGGCGTTCAAAATTAAAACTGTACCCTGTCTATCTCTTCAGGAGTTTTCCAGAATAACCAAGGTGGACTCGGGCCAGTACTACTGTGAGGCTGTCAACGATGCCGGTCCTCCTCAGCGCTGCAGAGCCATGAAAATGGAAGTCCGTAAGTGCTCTTCTCTTTAATTTCATAAACATGCTTTAGCCTGAGCTTACGTATTCAACAGATGATAATCCTAACACCAGTTACGCTGGTGGAGTGTGCTGCATGCCACCACTTAAAGGATAGTAAACTGGTTTGGCTGCATCAAAGGCATTTTATCTGAATAGAACTTGTAAGACTCATCATTAAGATACACCCTTCCTTTTCAATTTTCCTTTAATTATTTGGGTACTGCAACAGTTTTAGAGTTACATTTTTCCATTTTCTTAATTTTAATGAAAATGTGCTCATTTACCAAACTAAAATGTTTGCCTGTAATTCAGATAATGAACCAAACAATGTGATGTTTTCTTCAAGGTGACGTAAACACTGGAGGAATTGTTGCTGGGGTAATAGTGGCACTGCTGCTACTGGCCCTACTGGGATTTGGCATTTGGTATGCCCACAAGAAAGGATACCTGCCCAGTGAGTTTTCCACATTGTCTTAAAAGTCATATAATTCACTGTGACCGTCAATATTCAATTATTCAGTGTTGACATTACATTGGGCCTCTGAATTGTCAGCTTGTTGGGCATTAAATGAAATCACATTAAACAGAAAAATATCTCTGTCATTAATGGGAGGAGGGAAGGGCAGGAATGTTCTGTTATTATTGGTCCAGCTTGAAAGATATCCAGCTACTTGGAAAGGATATTGCATCATATGTGTCTCTTGCCTCTTTAGTCTATATAGTTTTTAATTTTAATGTTTAACATAATCACACAACATTAAGCTGCATATCGTGCGTATCTTTTAACAGACTGTTCAAAATTCTAAACACTCTTAATGTCCTCAGTGGTTCAGCTCAGTACCACTAATATCAGCTGAATATATGTTGTTTGTGCAAAGTACTTTATCCCACTGATGTTGTTTCAATTTTTTCCCTTTACAGAAAAGAGTGAAAGGTAAGAGGATTTTCTTTTCTATACTGCCTGATGGATTTTAGCAGATAATCCATAGACTGGTTTGCTCCACACTGACTTTACAAATGCAGGTGTCCTTCATATTACACGTATGAACTGGTCTGCTCTCTCTGTGAATCGTTCAACATGTTGTTTTATTTCTCCCTGCAGCAAACCAAAGACCAATGTGGTCTACCAGCCTCCATCATTGTACGGTGGTGAAGACGAAGATGTAAGTATGAGCCTGTGTGTTGTTGTTAAGGACTGTGCTTTCTGTGTGTAACAGACTTGTGAGCTGTAGGAAAGATGTTCCAGTTCTGATGGCTGTTGTGTTTGCTTTCAGGGGGATTTCAAACAGAAGTCATCATTCGTGGTATAGTCTGCAATAAACGCGTCACATCGGGACAACGCCTTGGTTTTAAATGTCTCAGCATGGGATATTTCTGAGGTTTTTAAGGACGTCTTTTTATTGGCTCCGAAGTTGTAGTTTTTATAGACCAGTGAGATTGTTTAAGTTGACCTGAACTGTCCACTTCAGTGTCTCTGGTGCGTCAACCGGTCGGGTTTATGTATCAAGAATACATGAAATAATTTACAAGAGACCAGCAATGAGACCTCGGACGTTTGTAGGTTTTTTAATAGAATGAGTTGTGGCTACTAGTGACCTGTTTTCAGTTTCAGACAGATGTCTGAAGTGTGTGTTTCTGTGTGCTTCTGATTCTTTTGTGCCTCCTTATAACAGAACTGTTTTGTTTTTTTAATTGTTCAAATGATGCATCTGCTTATAAACATAAAAATTCAAATGGAATACATGTACCAGTAACAGGAAAAATCCAGGTATATAAATGTATTTAGTTAAAGAAAATGGACATGAGTACAATAGACACACATACAATATCTTGAAAGCCTTTTTTACAATCACATTTTATTACATTCCCTTCATTACAACTCTGATCAGTCAATCTGTCTATCTGAGCTAAAATGTTGATAAAACTAGAATATCCTAGCTTAATGTCTCTGAAAGGTGTTTATCTTTATTTGTTTTTATCACGAGTTGTACAATATTCCTTTTCTAATAAAGTTTATTAGGTTTCTTGTCCTTGTAAATAACACATTTTTATATCTGTAATTTAGAACAATTTCCAAATCAGCTGTTGTCTCCGAGTTCCCTGACATTAACTAGAAACTCTATTACAGCTTTCATGACATTAATATTGTAGGTGCACATTCTCTTTTAACATATGAATTGTAGTTGAACTAGTATGGCATTTGTTTTGTATTGTCTGAGACATGAGTGTGTAAACCTCTGAACTACATTGGCTAAGCAAATTGATCTTTAATTGTGTAGACTGACAGTTCAGTAAACTTCCTGTTGAAGCAAATGTCAGTTAATGACGATGTCTCACGGGTTTTACCAGCCTGTCTTAAGGCACCGTATGAATCATAATGATTGATTACCCAAACTGTTCAGATTTGATGGTCCCAATATTAGTTCTGTCTACCTCCGGACACTAGTGACATCTAAAAATTCTCAGGTCATGTGTTAAAGTGGTTTGATAGGTTCAGATATCAGCACATATCATGAGTTCATAGAATCTATCAGGTTCAATATTTAAATGGAGAATGTTTCCACATTGCTTGACCTTTTCTTTGTAGGAATTTTAGAGCTGATGAATCAGCAGATGGTTGTAACTTTGCTGTATGTATTGTTTAATAAAATATTGTGAAATTGAGTCGACTGTCATGTTTACACGTAATAATCATCAGATTGATGGCTTAGTGCACTTAATGACAAAGGAAAACAAACACAGAAACCAAAAGTATTTTTCTTGACCACTGCAGCTTCACTATTTCTGTGAAACGCTTCATTCCCGCTCTGTTATGAACACAACTTAAAAACCACTGTTGATAGTGTGAACTTGTCTTTGCAAGTTCTAAATACATTCCTTCCCAGCCTTTTGTAGTCCACATGAGTCCTGATCCTGAGCATGATGGGCTGTTACATTAAAGGTCCAGTGTGTAGGATTTGGGGGCAGAAATTGAATATAATCACAATCATGTTTTCATATATGCATAATCACCTGAAACTAAGAATGTTTTTTGTTACCTTGGAATGAGCCTTTTATATCTACAGAGGCAGCAGGTCGACACCACCATGTTGCATCACCATTGCTCCAGCAGCCCATTGTGGACAAACCAAACACTGGCTCTAGAGAGTCAGTTGTGTTTTTAGAGGCCATCAAAGAGGAGGGTGAGATGAGGGGTTCAGTTGGTTGCAATCTGCAATCACACCTCTAGATGCCACTAAATCCTACACACTGGACCTTTAAGCCTTGATTATCCTTTAACTGTGTGATCATGATTAGTTTCCATATATGATACACAACAATGCTGTCAGTTAAGGGAAATAAAGCAAAGTTGTGCTTGTCCATGATGTCACTACATCATAGACAAGTTTCAAAATAAAATGCAGTGAAATGTAGAAGTAAATAAATAATCAACATACAGACATCTGTCTGTCCAATATTATTCTGTCTACATGAGTTCTGATCTTGAGGGATGTTTAATAATTACCAAGGGATATCTTTAAAAAAAAAAAATTATTAAACTATGTTTTCCTTTAACATTGTCCAGTTCACATGAAATGCAAAGATTGACCGTGTCCTTAAATGAGACACAGGGAGGCTACCATTTGTGGGCAATAAGGTCCCCATAAAGCCAAATTCTGTCTATAATCTCACCACAAACACATTTCAAAATAAAATCATGCACTTAAATGTAGGAGTAAATATTGAACTTAGATTTTTTTTAAACTGCAAAACTTTGCAAAAGCTTTTAAAAATATATATTTAGGGATATGTTTACAAAGTTTGCCGCACCTAAGTTGCTATGACAACTGACGATGGCGTGCTGATCTCCTTGCGCACTGCGCATGCGGGGAATGTTGACACCCATTTTCGCAGACAGGAAGGAAGTGTGACCAACTTTTTCCACCACCAAGCTCCACCTCGACACTCTCCATCAAACTGCCTCAACTTTTTTTGCGCAAGTGTAACAACAGCACGTCCAAGCGAGGAGAGAGTGTGTTGCTTTCAGTTTAACTCGTATTCCGCAAAGATTTCCTGTCTTCTCACAAATGACGCACTGTCCCTTTAACTGAAGGGGCTGCTCAGTTGGAGCTGCAACCTTTTACAGGCTGAACCTCCGCTCACTCATTCATAAATAAGACATCGTGTGGAAAGGAAGCTCCTATAGTCGCATCTGATTTTTCATTCAGCGGACCGGATGCGAGGGGCGAAAAGGAACCAGAGATGTTCACCTCGGTCGGAGACTGTGAGCCGGGGGCACGGCTGAGAGAGCAGGCATGACTTCCCATGGCTGACCCCCCTGCTGATGGTTTTGACTTCATGTGCGAGCCGTCAAGAAGCAGCTTGATCCAGCTCGGAGCATTTATCCAACCCAGAAAATGCTCGTTTCTTCGGAGGGTTTGGAGTTTTCTACGTGCTTCCGCTTAACACAAGTAGTTCTCAATTAAATAGTCCACCGCTTCCATCCTGCTTCTCTTTTTTTTTCTTTTAAAAAATAAATAAATTAAAAAACACCAGAGGAGCGCAGGACCTGGCATACCGATGGAGCAGTGAGTTATGGCAGCCAAAGAGGACCTGTATGCCAAAGTGACCCCGCGGAGGCGCCAGACCCGGCCAAGCACCGTCAAACATGGGTCCACTCTGGACGTGCTGCTCTCCATGGGCTTCCCCAGGACCAGGGCGTGAGTACACACACACACACACACACACACACACACACACACACACACACACACACACACACACACACACACACACA
>JBBPCS010003609.1:0-12116 GCA_037974645.1 Hollardia meadi
GTGTGTGTGTGTGTGTGTGTGTGTGTGTGTGTGTGTGTGTGTGTGTGTGTGTGTGTGTGTGTGTGTGTGTTTCATGAAGAGGGAATGGTGAACTCTTTTTCTTAAAACCCATAGAAACAGACCTTAATTACCATCACTAAGTGAAAGTCTGAATCTAGGACTGTCCTAATTTCTTCTTATACTGAATCCAGCTTGCACCCTCCACTCCATTTTGGTCCATTGTGCAGGTTTCATTAATTACAAGAGCTTCAAGTGGAACACATTATACAATGAGGCCCCAGAGCCAAAACCTGTAAATGGCATTGAATTTGAGGTTTTGATCATAAATTCATCTGTGACACGAATGGGTTGGTTATTGTTGCATTTTGTTCAGTTTATTTATATTAATTATATATGTGATGAGAATACATGTGAACTGAATTATTAAAGATAACTACACGTGTTTTGATTGATACTGCTGTGATCTGGTAAAATTGGAGTCGTGCTCTATAATTTATCATGACTTGCTTGATTTTTAGTTGAAAAATTCCCATTTGTTGCAGGAGGCTAGCAGCCCCAGAAAGGAAGGAAGCATCAAATCTTTCCAGATAATTCAGGGAAATTGAATTGTCATCACAACTGCTTGTAATTTTTGGTTCTTCCACTTTTTGTATCTTTTGAATTCACTCTGTAGAGCACTGATCTGCTGCATTCATGATTTCTATCTTAGCTGCCTGTTCATCACTGTACTAAAACTCATTGTTAAATTGTTAACAGTGCAGTAATGTTGCTTCTGAATGGGCCTGTCACTTAAAGATGCTTTGCGGGGAACCTGTCAGCACACTGTAGTTATTGCTATTATTGTACGACTGTCACCGAAAGATGACGCACGCCTCATTTGGTGGAAGAATCACATTTTATCACAGCCATCACGTTGGCTTGACGACAGCATTAGTGTCATTCCCAGCTGTGTCTACTGTAGGTATCAGCCGGTACATTGCATGCTACAGTTTTTACATTTATCTATAAATGTGTCTGTTTGCACAGTAGTGTAAGTAATTACCTGTGTGTTTTACAGATTCATGCATGACCAGTGGTCAGCTCACAATCTGTTCAATACTGGATATAATCGCTCTATCTGCATGATTTGTGCAAAAACACCATTTTACAAAAATAAATCTGCAGTTCTGCAAGCAGCTCTTTAAACATGTCAAACTAAATGGTGCCACAATAAGACTGTCCTTACAGAGGATTTAGTTTATTCATTAGCTTGTTAACATGTTATAAATAATTAATAACCTTTTATAACACAGTAGACAAAAAGGGCAATAGTGGCCTGTTGCTTGCCAAATAGTGTGCCCACTTATAACTGTTCTGTTAACCCTCAGATCTGATTGGTCACTTAGCTTACTTTGTCTTCTCCATCAGCCAGCATTTGAAACTTTTTGTTAAGTTACTGGCATTTAACCACTGTCATCATATCTTAATAGTCAAAAAGTTTAATTTGGCGTATTAAATTAACATATATTACCATATTCATAAACAAAGGCTTTGGCAATATGGTTTACCGTGTTTTGCACTTTACAATAAGACTCCCTTTTGCCAGTTATAAATATTAGTAACTAATTAGTATGCTTATTTATTATTTAGCAAGTTTATTTATATTTATAAATTCCAACCTAATTACAAACCATTTATATATCCTTTATAAGAGAATTTCTTATTGTAAAGTGGTACCAGCTAGGTAATCCCTTGATGAAAATATCTTGATAAAGATCAGAGAACATTCTTGGACTTACTTTGTTGGCCACAAAAGCTAGCTTTCAGCTTTCAAGCTTTTCAGAGCCTCCTTTCAAGCCTGGAGGCGAGTATTTGATACTCAAAACTCTGTCAGTGTTGTTTGTCTTCTGAAGGACAATTTTAGTAAATGTGTCAATGTTTAGGTAGAGATTGAGCGATTTATAATCTTGCTTCTTTTGTACCATTTGAATCCTTCTTGTCAGCCATAAACCATCACTTTTTCTGTCTCACTTGAATGAGTAAGGCAGCCTGCCGTCTCATCTCCTGATCTTGCCCCTAGCTCCTCGCTCTCCTCTGAACACCCACTTATTCATACAAGTGTCACCTAGCCAGCCTATAATTAGCCCATTCTTCACAATGTGGTTCACGTGAGTCCTAAGCCAAATACTGACACAGCTTGAGTTTATCTTGTTGTCACATCAATCTTATCAGACTCATGCACCGGCTTCAACTGACAAATACAAACATACACACACATATAGTAAAGTAGAAGTGGCACTTGGCAGTTATCTGGTCATCCCTTTCTAAGTCCTTTAGCACCTATATAATGTTGAAATGTATTGATGAACAATGTGTAGTGTCTTAAGATTCCGATCAGACTCCCCTCAGAAGAGCATCCAGTTGGGAATTAAAATTAGAAAAAGAGCCTGACAGGTGCTTGTTTTCATTCCAGGTGATATCACTCATCAGGCAGGATCCGCTGAGCGAACAGACGATGTTTGGTGTCTAATTTAGTTCTCTGCTGGCAGAAAGGAAGGGCTTTTTAATGAATGGTGATAGCGCAGAGACGGTTAGAATGCATGGAATTAACTTCATATGGCTTGAGTGTAATCAGTCTTGTTTTTTTTTTTTCTTAGTCGTCTTTGATTAAAGTAAAAGCCTCTCAATAGGGGCTTTGTTTTTCATGTTAGGTGTTTTACACCATAAGTCAAACTACTGGTGTGTTGAAAGTGGAATGAGCCATTTAGACTAATCATGCATATACATACCTGTTCTTACTTTGAAGTAACATTTGTTAAAGATTGATATTGGAGGCAACATCCTGTCTTCCTTGTGGCAAAGTAGCTGAAAAGAAATCAGCAATTTGCCAAATAGATAATTTTTTTGTTTTTTTTTGGTCTGTTTGTCAGAAGGATTACGGAAAAACTACTGGCCCCGTTTTCATGAAATTTGGTCAAAGCATGGGCCAAGAAAGACCCCATTCAATTTTGGAGTGGATTCGAATCACAGGGCATATGAGCACTTTTTTTTTTTTTTAACTTACACAGAATGAGTAGGTTTTGGCTGTGAGTTGGCATCTCATCCCTGAGCAGCCTTGGTAGGGCATTTCAACCAGAAACAGATCTGCAGCTCTTTCTACATCCATGACACAGACAGAGCAGAGGTGAGAGATGGGAGACACGTTTTCAGCCTATAGTGCAACCTCACATCCTGTGCACTGTTATTATCTGGGGGTCTGAAGGCTACAAACCCAAGACCCAGAAATGTCCCCAGTGCAGCAAAAATACATAAATAAATGAAGAATGATAATGAATCATATTATTATTACCGCCACACATTTCTAGTGGGTCATAAGTGATAATTAGAGGTGATGCTGATGCTTCAGCTCCATATTTTAATATGATTCTAATACTTTTGTAAATATGTCCAGTCATATAGTGGTTGCTCATGCAGATTTGCATATGACAGAAGATTGGACTATTGGCCATGGCGAAGATATGCGCTCTCTGAGTGCGCTTATATACTGTTAATGCAGTGTGGAAGCTCTCGCATAGCTTTTTCAATTCAGTGTCGAGTTAAAACTGTTGATTTTGTTTATGGCAATTACGAATCACAGCAAAGAGATGAGACAAGCAACCAGATGGGTCTGCCACTGCTGACACATTGGCATTCTGATTCAGAATATTATAGACTGCTGGCATAGTGTAGTGTAGCTCTGCTACTCTGCATCAAACTCATTCCCCTCATATTAAACTGATATTGATATTGATTTATTTGACACATAGTTTGCCACATTAATTTTATTAAAAGTCAGACCCTGGCAATGGCCCATATAAGTTAATTGCAACAAACAGATTTTGGCCAAATTTGTTGGGGCTAACAGCATGCTAATAATTTTGTCTCTGTTAGAGCTTTACCTAAATTGCAGCTAAAAATGTAAAGCTTGCCTTGTCCTGAGGATGGTGCTTAAGTAAAGTTCATGGTCTGGGGAGCATGAATGTACTAGTAAATATCATGGTAATCTGCACATTTGTTTTTATATTTATTTATATTTATATAAGGGGACCTTTTGGCCTGTTGGGGGAAAGGTCAACAAAAATAGTATTCGGCATCCTTCGTGGACTATTAATAATGATAAATACAAATCCGGCTAGAAGTTTTTTTGTTTGAGTAACTTTGCCAAAACAATAGACTGAAAGTAGCATAGTTTTGGTTGCAATCTGGAACTATGTTCAAAGTATACAAAAGCAAAGTATATGAATCTAGCCCAATATTCAGTGCCAGCTTTTGATACTTTTTTCTATTGATATTTGTTAGCATCATCACATCACTGATTCAGTAATGCTGTTTGTATGTATGTGTTTCACTAGGTGTGGCTGTTGCCATTGATGGAGGCAGTGAAGGTTTCTCCTCTCATAGAGAAGGTCAGCGACCACAAAGACTTCAAGAAGCTGCTCAGGACAAGAACCAACGTTCTGGTGCTCTACACCAAGACAGGTTAGATAAGATATAATGGATATATTTTGGATCAAGCTGTAGAATTTTAACAGAATATATACATGGTTAAAGGGGATAATATCAGACGGTTTATTTTACTACATTTTAGGGGTGTCACGATTCTCCAAATACATGATTCGAATCAACGTTCAATTTTAAGGTCATGATTTAATTTAAATTTAAATATTACAGCACTGACAGCTATGCCATTGTTAGATTATTGAGTCTTGATTTGTAAAAAATCAACAGAGCATTGCTTGGGTCATTTATTTATGTAGCGGTTTGACCAAGTTTAAACCAACCAAAAGGTTGAGTCAATTTTTAACAACACAAACAAATTTCTAATTAATTGCCAATTCACCACTGAGTCAGTTCAATTTTCAAAGGTTATATTTGTGCAAAAGGTAAAGAAAAAACAGAAAATACTTTGGAAATTTCAGGTTATCCAACAACAAGGATGTATTGAAAACCTCAGTTCAGTTAACTCTCAGACAAAAATCCAAAAGATGTTGCTACACCAGTTACTTTATTGTCTTTAGTTCTTTTTCTCCGTCATCTCTGACTCCACCAGTGGCCTTGGTGTCAAGTTAAAAATTGCGGCTGCAGGCTGCTGGTAAGCTATGCTGTGTCGTCTTTGAAGTGTTTGTTTTTTCCTGTCTCTCTTAGACAGGCATGGGATGCACAAGGAGGCGGGGTGGAGAGAAAAAAAAAGAAAGAAGAGATATTGATGATCGAAACTGAAGGCAAATTTCAATCGATTTTGATTTCGAATCGAAATAGTGACACTCCTACAGCATATGTTCATATGTAACTGAATACATTCTGGCTGAGTATCCATTGTTTCTATGAAGGGAAGAGGCAGGCACAGCAGTCTTGCCAGACAATTAAAGTAATGGTTCATGGTCGCTAATGCTTTTATTATCTCAATGACTCTTAAACAGGTTGTTACTGTAGAGGTCATTGTGGAGCGCTTGAAAACTAATATATTAACTTCTTCAACTCCACCCGAACATGCACATCCGTGAGCTGGCCCTCCCCCGTTCCTTGCCTAATTACGTCACCACGTCAGTAAACATAGACACATGGTATTGCCGTAATCAGGGAGACCCAGGGAAATCTCTCTCAGAAATAGTTTCCATTTAAATGTCTTAGGGTCCTAGCACAAGCTATACTTCCACAAATATGTGGCCATAATTTCTGATTTTAATGCACAAGTGTAACTCCATGCTGTTTGGTTGTGTCGCCGAGTTGAAATACTGCATTGGTCGACGCAAAACCGATTGTTTTCAACAGGCTAGCATGTTAGCATTAACCTTCCATGCCCTTCCATGTGCCTACATGGAAAGGCTAAGGCAGGGAGCGAAGCAGCAAATACCCCCCAGGGTAAAGAACAGAGCAGGCATCAATGACAACAGAAATGACATTGATCAAGTCAGACACAGCATAAAAAGGAGCAGCTGGGGGGGAGGTGGGTTGCAAAGCGCAGCTTAAATAGCGCGGCCTGTATGAAAATTGCCAATTGGATGCATAGAAGAGAATTAGCTGAGCCATCAGCTTATCTGAGATTGCTTTGAGTTCCACTGATTTAGCTGGGTTTTTTGAGCTAAGCTTAAATTCTTTGGCCTGCCTGAACTAACGACAATCTGCTTAATTTTTGGAGCTCTGCCTGGGTCTTTGCATGAAAAAAACACGGTAGATTGGTCATACTTTGTTCTATCTTCCTCAAATTTGGAGCAGGTATTCATTGATGGTGTGTTTCTGTATCACCTAGAGTGTTTCTGACACTTTGACAATAAACTTGAGGGAGTTTTCTTTCGAGTAAGACCTCATTCATGCACAGAGTAGCTCAGAAGCTACAGCCATTTTAATTTGTGAATGTTATTTAAGGTGTTTTTGCACAAAAATAGGGGTGGAGTGGAAGAGGTTAATAACATTTGTTGTTATATTACAGATGGACATAGAAACACAGTATGTTAGCCAATATGTTAAACAACTTCTTTTTTTATGTTATTTTATTCCTAAATTAAAATTGTTATACTTTAATTACCTGAAGAGTTAGATATGGGTCTAGTGCTGACGTCATTATGTACTTGTGCAAGTGCATCATTACATACAATTGTCATTTTATTTATCATTTTATTATGGTCAGAGAAGGTGAGTGTAAACATTAAACAGTTATCTGAAGTCTTCACTAAGCCACACCAGAGTTGCACCCCAACAGCAAAGATTTTTAAAGAATTTGTGACATCAGGTGAGGATGCACAAAACACGGCTGGAACCTCTTGACTGTCTCCACACATCGTGTTGCTCCTAGCTTAGAGAAAAGAAACTACAGTGTGTCAAGTTACAGATGTAAAATGACCTGTTTATCCCGACAATTCAAACATTATCGACATAAACACAATGGGGACATTCACAAAGCTCATGCAAGAGAAAGTTATAGTCATGAATTAGTGTAATTAGTTGGTATTTTGCAATTTTTACTTGAATAACTGAAAGTTATATAATTGTGCAACATTAAAAGTCAAATTAATTAAATTCCTTTGGTCACCCTCTATAATCAGAAAGAGAAATCGTCCAGTAGCACTTTTCCTAAATATGATCTATTCGATTAAAAAAACAAAACATTTTTCCTCAGTAGCTAAATTAATATTTTTTGCAGCTTTAGCTTGCAGCTTTCTTGAAAGGGATGATCGCTGTGGTCTAGCTCAGTAATGGACATTGAAATACTTATTTAGTACTAATTAGAGAATAGTCGTTAAATAGAAAAGGAAACAATTTATGTAGTCAAAGAGAGTTATACAACAGCATTTTCTTCCAACCATTAAGGGACCCTTAATATACCCCAGTAGATTTAAATTCTGTTATGATTAGCATATTTCTGAGAGGAATGCACATGCAGGCTTGTAGAAGGAGCTGCTTGATATTACTAATTTATCCATTCAGAATACCCTCCAATAAGCAGCAGAGGACTCAGAGAGCCCCACAGCCACAGATTTATTTGTTTCATAATTCATGGCCCATATCAGTCTGCGTGAGGGCATTGGCTAAGGCTCCCACGCATCGAGCAGTGTATGTGATTGATCACTGGCTGCAGCATCACACAGACATGCCTTCTTTAAAGACACCAAAGGTTCTCCTCCTCTTGGAGGTTTTCTGCCACACTCACTTAATGTCCTCTTCACCAACCAATTATCTAACCGCTTCCAGTCACATCACATTCAATCCTTCTCTTGAGTAAAGGCAGCCTTGCCTCTGACCCGCCGCACTCAGGTCCCTGTTGGGTGTAGCTCTGGTTAGTGCCAATGAAACTTTAACAATGAGTGTATTAGAAAATCTTCCAGCCAGTATCTGCTCACCTTCTGCTCCATACATTGTAATAAACTGACGTTGAATTGCCAGATGTTTTTGTTGAGAATCTGATGTGAGGCGGGACCCTGGGGAGTCATCACAGTGCACCTAAATCTAAATATAGCCTTGGCCTGGAGCGATGATAGGAATTTCTCTCTTTATGCAGTGAATAAAACAAATTTAGTTTCGCCAGGAGTATTAAAGTGATGTATTGTGTTATACAAGCACTACAATATTTCACCCTGTTTACTTTACACACAGGAATCTGCTTCGCTTGCCATATCTGATGAAAATCAGCAATATTACTTTGTGTTATTTTCTCCTCTTTCCTGGCAGAAAGCAGACTGCACAGCTTAGCCATATTTTCTCTCTGACACAGTAGATTGTGCAAGTCTCCACTGGTTATGAACTCTTCATGTTGTTCTTGAATGAGCTCACACTTGATGTTCATCATGTCTCAGAATATGTTAGTAAGCATCTTGCAGCAGGTACAAACTATAGTTTGCCCAAACATACAGTACGTGCTACTTGCTCTGTTTTGCTGGAAAGTTGGTTTGCTTCAGCACAGTCTTGGTGTCACTATATGATCCTCCAATTCCATGCTTAGTCACGCTATTGTAAGATGTTGAAAGCTGATGTAACTTAAACCTCCTCCCTGAACCCATCCAGTGAAAGGTATTAGAAAAACCTCTTCCATCCCAAACCTAGTGATCTTTCTTCACCCCTTGATGCTTTAGTGAGACACTGAGCTCCACTGTAATTCAATTCCTCTTGTTTGACATGACAGTGTCCTCTGTGTCTCGAGGCTCTGGGATGTTGTGAGCTATTGAATGGTTTTGGTAACAAGGATGACCATGGTTTATTCTTTGTCTGCAGCTACATCAGGGGACTCCCACCTGAAACTGCTATCAGATGTGGCCCAGACAGTAAAGGGCCAAGGGACTATTGCCTGGGTCAACTGTGGGTAAGTAACGGGAAGATTTTAAAGCAACTTTTAGGAACCCCCCCCCAAAAAAAAATCATGTCCATTGACTCCCTGTCTCTCGACATTATGGCCTCTCTTGTCCAAGGAATTTTCTGACAGCAGTTGTAAAGGCAGAGCAATTTACTCCCCCCTAAGAATGTCTCTGCTGCCAACCATCTGCACAATTAATGGCTTTTCCACCGGGGTGTGAAGCACCTTGTTTTACTGGTTCTATTATACGGGCACAATTTTACAGGAGGCCACTTTTCTGGGTTTTCATTGTGTGTGCTTTATCTTAAAATGGTAAATTAATGATAATGACGGCACTCATGTAATGCTGTGTGCCACTTCTCTGCCATCCAACATAATGGTGCTTTATGTTGTTCTTTGTAAGAGATTTTGTATCTTTCAGTTTTTGTTTAAATGTTAGCGTACCATCAAAAAGTGCTTTTTGTGTTGTGAGTATTGCTGAATAGATCAGTCATGGATGTGATGCTGCAGGGCTGGGTATGATTAGAATATTATTGATAGTAGTGCCAATACAATAGATTTTTGGTTCCAAAACAATTCTTTATTTTTTTTTTTGATGCCTTGTTTTAAGAAATATATACATTTTTCCCCCTACAAAAACCAACAAAAAACCTTTTTTCATTTAACACCCGAAACAAAACCTTTTATTTGTTAATGTTGCCTAAACACAAGAAACTTTCTAAAATTGGCAAAATTGTCATTCACACAAGGATCTACCAGATCAAAGACTAAGTAAATCTCACCATACATTTTCTCCCATCTTTAGGTACTTGACATGAGGGCAACAATGATTAGCTGATTGACAGAAAATTATTAACAGCTATTTTGTTAATCTATAAATCGTTTAACTTAAAAAAAAAAAGTTTTTCTAGTTCAAACTTTAATAAACTGTAATTTCTCTTTAACTGTACTGTAAAATTAATAAAACAAGCAATTATTAACATATTCAAATTTAGGACATTTTGATTGTTTAGACTAAACCATTTAAAAGTCAATCAATAATGAAAATATTAATTAGTTGAAGCTTTACTGGACACACTTATCAACACACGGTTCTACGGACAACATCTGGTCGGTACTAGAAAGCATATTGAGGTTAGATACCAATTGTCCAATATTTAACTGATGGATAATCATAATAAACGATAAGTAAGAATGGCAAACACTTGTTGGTTCATAATTCTGCTGTGTTTTGTTTCTGTTTAATATCATTGTGAATATTTGGGGAGTTGGACTGGAGAAAACAAGCTATTTTTAGACGTCACGTTCAGCTCTCAGAAACCATGATGGGTATTTTTACCTTTGTTTTAACTTTTTTGTGGCTAAACAAAAATTTGCTGAATTAAAAAAGCTAACAGATATGCTGCTGTAGTTATATGGAAAATGCATTTTTATATTTTAAATATTTCGCTTTATCATTTTCATTCTCCCCACACTCACTGTCCTCTTAAAGGCAAAACAATAGATATGTCATCTGTCTCCCTGTAGTACATCTATCTCTAGCCCACACTGTGGAAGTGTTTACATTAAGCAAATGCAAGATACTCCCAAGACACTTGCAAGAATTGTTTACTCACTGCACAGCTAGCTTTGCTCCCCTGTGACCTGACTTTTGCCTGTTGTTCTTCCTGCCCTTCCTGGTGTTAAGTTCCACTTACTTTATTTTTATTTTTATATACCTGTCAACCCATCAACTGCAATCCATCTTGTCTCTTTCCAGAGGGGAAAGAGTGTATCATAGAACAGGAAACTGTGCAAGGCAGTAACTCCCCTTTGACACCTAGCACTCATTGCAGCATTCACAATCTCTCTCAAGCTTAACCGCGATTGAGGACCAGGCGGACGGAAAAGAAGAGAAACTGAACTCAAAACAATCTGAAGAAACTGCCTGAACTGTTGGTGTCCACGTTTCTTCTCAAAGACTTTCCATGATACATGTCCTTTTTACTGTTAACTTTTTGACTTGCTCACCTTTTCTGTCTTTGAGTGTATGGCATCATCTCTCTTCCCCTCCAATTTGAGCATGTAAGAGAGTGTACTAATGCTAAGCAGAGATTTATGCTGGGCCAGATTCCTGCCAGGGGAGCTAGAGCAAGCTGGGTTCATCACTGCAGGACACATGGATCTGGTGCCAGGCTCTGTAGCGAAGTATTGTGCTATTTGGCATATTTCTCCACCATCTCAAATGGGCCGGTTCCAAATCGAAGCTCCAGCTGCGAGCTCATGCTGGACAGAGGGGGAGAGAGAGTAGAGCGTATATCACAGCGTGAGAACGGTCAGCCCTGCCAAGGATGAGGCACACACTTTGACACACTTTGAACAGATGACGGGGACCTGTGCGTTGGCCAACAGAGATCTGCCAGAAGGATGGATGATCTCATACAGGAAGGGAGTGCAGGACTGTGCTGGCCCGCTCCCATTCTTCTAGAAATGTAGAACAGACATAGAACATGGTAAGACACAAGTGTCGCCTTGATCAGTGGGAGTAGCAGAGCGCAAACAAGCACAGCACAGATAAGGATTTATGTTTTGGTTTAGACTAATAATTAAATGGCATGCAGAGCTTTATCCTCTTTGCATGATGAATCCATTACTAATCCTTTACAAAAAGGACTCTGTTGACTTTGGCCCAAGGCAAAGTTTGGGTTCAAACTTTTTTTTTTTTTTTTTTTACTTCAATGTTATTGGTGCACCTCGCTCCACCACCTTGTGTTGTCAAGTAATTTTAGTTGGGTATGTCTGACCAAATAATGTATCAGAAATGTAGAAAAGGACTCTCTCCTGAAAATGAGTTTGGTCTCAAAGAGAGCACAAATGATTTGTTTGCAAGGGACAAGAAACTTAATTGGTCAGACAATCCAACAGGTTGTAAACAAACAATCATACCACACACACATATATATATATACACCATATCATCACTTTATTTGGGGGTCAAACTGAAAGTGAGTGCACCCCAAATAAAGGTCCTTTTTTAATTTAATTAAGTAACAGTAAATTGACCCTGTTCTATATTAAAGGTTAAATTTTTTGGACTGGGCACAGTGATCTATGTGATATCTATGAATAGCTACACAGATCTGTGCTAGATAACATTCTGCGTTTTCAGACATCACTCAATCTAATGTTACAGGCAGAATGGTGACCAGCAGGTATAAAAGTGATGTTTGACAAAAAAAACAAAAGAAATGAATGTGCACTGCAAGTGTGTGTGTGTGTGTGTGTGTGTGTGTGTGTGTGTGTGTGTGTGTGTGTGTGTGTGTGTGTGTGTGTG
>JBBPCS010003610.1:0-12115 GCA_037974645.1 Hollardia meadi
GGAGCAGCTGAGAGAACAGGTGAGTTTGCTTGTCTTGATGATGTGGGCGTGACTGACAGGTAGAGTGAATCATGACATTAGTAGTGTCGATACTTTAGGTAGTGATCTGTCTGCCCCAACTGAAGGAGCAAGAGAGAACTGTTGACTCCTGTTACTCCTACAATAGCTCTTATAATGATTTGAACCCATTTAGCCTGAAAATGTAACTGCAATACACTTGGCTTATTCATGTTTAAAACATTCATCAAGCTGCAATGGATGACTCATGTACTGTAGTATCACAACCAGTAAAGGCACCATTCTTTATCCTTTCATTTACAAGAACAAGATTCTGCAGTTCCATTTGCAACAATCATTATTTCAGCCATTAGCTACTACATTAGCCAGAGGCTTTTCTAAATCAGCCAGATATAGATTTACAAACACACACACAGACACATATCACTGAGTCCATTAGGGCTCTACATACAAGTCAAGCAGGAAATACAAACCCTCGTGCTCCATCGCTGGAAATTAATATATGCAAAATAAAGAGCTGCTCCAGCTTTTAAAACATCAATCACATAATAGTCCTGCATATAAAAAATGGGATACAGGAGACAGGATGTGATGTCAACAGGTAAGCAGAGACAGCAAGGACGGCAATTGAAGAAACTCAAGGTCAGACATCCAAGATTGCTTTTATTTTGAAAGTGGGATCATGCAGAAAAATGTCTTTAGTACATTAATTGCCTTTTTATGTGTTTCTCTTGGTAACTGATAAAACAACGTAGAATATTCTACACATGCATTGCACTCTAAATGCAGACATACCCAGTTTTCATTTCAGCTGGGCTTTGCAAGACGCTCTCGACAGATATTCCTGACACTCTGATGCTGAGCAATACTGGGAAACTCCCGCAAGGCATCGGTTTCTCCTTTTGTCTGTCTTCTCATCTCCGTCTCTTTCTCTTGCTCAGGACATAAAAGTTGTACTTTCGCTTTCAGGCGGCTCTTAGAAAGCCTGTTAGTTATCTGACTAGAGACAGCCGAGTCGAACAGAAAGAGAGGAGAAAGAAGAAATCCGAAATAAATGAACTTCAGAGACGTTCGGCATCACGAGGAAAGACAGGGAAAGAGAGCGCCAAAGCCAAACACAGAGAGCCTGCAGGATAGAGGAAGGCTAAAATAAGATAGAGGTGGGGGTGTTAGATGCTGAGAGAAAGACAGCCAGACAGAGATGTCTCGTTGTCCAATCCTCACCTTTTAACCTCTTCTCCTTCACTCTCACAATCAAACTTTCTTTTTTCAATATATAGATTGTTTTTGTTGCCTAGTCTGCACATTTTATTTAAGCGGAGATTCTGTTACAGCAGATTATCAGTATCATTAGTTCTATGTCTGACTGAAAAGTGCAGGAAGAACCTGGCTGTTTTCATTCAGATACATGATTGTAAATTGCTGCAGGAAAAAAATATTAGTAGACCAGAGTTTGTAGAGTGCTGTCAATAGACTGGCATAAACTGACAATTAGTGAGACTTTTGTTTCAGAAATCTTTTGTGAATATTGTTTGTTGAGTTTTCACTGTGACTATTTCTTCAGAAATAGTAAAACCTGTTCACAGTCTGTGAATTTTAGGGATATCAATGTCTGTAGGTGGGTCCACCGCTTTGGTCCAGACAGAAATATCTCAATGACTGTTTGCCATCAAATTTGGTTCAGACTAGGGCTGGGTATCAGTACTCAATACTTTTAAGGTATTGACCGAAATAACCAAGTAAGACGTAGTATCGAAACTTCCCCCGTCAAACGGTTCTCGCTTTAGATTACTTTTTCTATCCAGATCTAAAAAAAACACAAACATTTCAATGATTCTGATCGCAGCCAATCACTGCAACCATTCTTCAATTTAATGCAATATGTGATTAGACCACAACCGAAGCAGCTACAACCCATACAGTCTGTGGTGTGATGAAGTTGAAAGTGGTGCATTTGAAGGAGTTGACAGTTCAGTGGTGGCATTTTAGGAACTGAATGCTTCCATTCATATGATGGCTATATGAAGTACTCTATCGGTATCACTATAAGGGTGCTGGTAGTGGTACTGGTATAGTGTTTTTTAGATGATACACAGGTCTAGTTCAGACAGTAATGGTGATAGATCAACATAATCACCTTATTTTCATGTAGCGTCATTATCAGGTCAGAGTTTCCTCTTTCCTATCTCAGATAGATAAATTCTAAATTCTGCACAGATATTCATGGTTCCCAGACAAAGTATCTTAATGACTTTAGTGATCCCCTGACTTGTCCTCTCGCACCACCATGAACTTGATACATGGTTTTGAGTGAAATGCATCAACAAATATTGGATGGATTGCCATTCAAATTTGTTTCAGGCATTCATTCATTTTTACTCCACTGTCAATGTTGTGGAATCTTGTCGTTGTTGTATAGTGACTATGTATTGTTTTGTAACTGTGTAATTATCTCCTCCTGCCCAGGGACTACAGATGTAAATTAGCTTATAGCTAACTCTGGGACAGCTAAGAAGCTGTGTGTTGTCCCTGTCAAATAAACAAATTTAATTTAATTTAATTTAATTTAATTTAATTTAATTTAATTTAATTTAAATGGTTTCCCTTAGGATGTATTGTAATAACTTTACGGAAACGTTTCATCTAGTACCATCATAAGATCCAAATCTTTCCAATAATTTGTGTTATGAAATACCTGCAAAACGAATGACTTTGTCAGTTTCAGCTGTATTTACTATTAAATGCTAATTTGCCAATCTTAGTATGGTAAAGTTCAAAATAAAGGTGGTTAACATGGTGAACGTTATACCTGTTAAACATCAAAATGTTAATGTCATCAATGACAGCATGCTAACATTAGCATTTAGTTCAAAGGATCACTAAGAAGACCTTTCGAGAGCTTTTATGGCTATAAATGTGTAG
This sequence comes from Hollardia meadi, assembly GCA_037974645.1. Taxonomy (NCBI): domain Eukaryota; kingdom Metazoa; phylum Chordata; class Actinopteri; order Tetraodontiformes; family Triacanthodidae; genus Hollardia; species Hollardia meadi. Next base: position 2,941 of record JBBPCS010003610.1, read on the forward strand.
CCTTGTTCAGCTTTGATCACCACAGATGGTATTCCATTACTTGCATTGTTTTGGGGATGATGTCAAAGAGATATTCGTCAGATACCACCGCTTTGTATGACTCGGGCGAACTGGCACTTAAGGTTCAGTTAGTTAGTTAATTTCCAGAGTTTTTGCCAGACTTTGCTTGATGGGTGTCTAAGTCTGTCAGAGTCTGTTGATACTCATCCAGATTCACTTTGGCTTTGTTGTCAACAGCATGAGCATGAAAGCAAGAAAATCACCCACTTACCATCGGAGAGCAGAAGCACAGCAGGGATGCCAATTAGCACTGTGAACAAAGTGCTACCATATTTGACTTCTTAACAATGAATAAATGTTGTTCTGATTCATAAACAACAGTAAAAGGTCATTTCCACTGGTTATTTTGCATTTGATTTGTGGTAGTGAATATTTATCACCTGATTAAAAGTTATAAAGCAATCAAACTGCTGTGCTGTCACAGTATTGTGGATATCACCCATCACTGTTAAGAATCACAAGTGTGCCTAAGCCTGTCACAGACAACCTCAAAAATAGGGAGGAATGTAGTTGTGTGAAAATTTGTCATAAATCGGGAGAAATACGGGAGAAATGTGATGCCGGGAGGACAACGGGAGAGGGCAATGAAAAACAGGAGTCTCCTGGGAAAATTGGGAGGGTTGGCAAGTATGCCTCTGTTGCAAATCAACTTTTACTGAACCTTCTCTGTCACAATAGTTTGCAGACAGTTATGACACAAGAGTCCAATAAATACAGTTTTTTAATTAACTGTGTGGACTCAATGCCCTACAGGTGACCGAGCTAATTAGCTTGCTAAAGGTTAAGCTTGAGTGCTTGTTTTCGCCTCTTTAATAACTCTTTATTGAATGAACATCCTGAGAGTAAAATACCAGGGGGTGTAAACATCACAGAGATAACAGGAAGAAGCTTAGAGAGCTACTGGAACAAACTTAGTGCTAGCATGTTCCGAGCTTGGTGTGTTCACTATTAGGGCGCAAGCTAGCCCATCATATTATGACATATTATTTCTTTTCGACTGTTATTAACATTGTGAAACAGTCACAAGGTCAACAACCTACTTGTTTGGGTTCAGGAAAAGCTTTACGGTACAATAGCGTACATATGCAACTTACATAATGTAACATTAGTTCGAAACAAAGCAATGTTTACCATGGTCTCCTGTGTTTGACCAATCCAGTCGCACAACTCAGACTTTACTCCATCTGTTTATACTCCTACACTAGATGGCTAACTACAGAAGTAAAGGGCCACTGACCATGCTGTATTTGGCACGTTGGGAGTGAGAAGAGGCCAGTCCTGGCATATTAAAGGCTTCAAATTGACACCTCTCCTGGAAGTCTGCTATTTAGTATTTATCAGTTTTTTTTATTACAGCTGAGCACAGTTTTGTGTAAATCTTTGTAGTCGTATAAGCCAGCAAAGCTAAACATTGTCATTTCTAATGAGCAAAAGCCTAAGCCTTTCCTTTTTTCTCACATGTACACACAAACACAGCAACTGAACACACACTTGAGTTCCTTGGTCGCTGTTATTAATCACTGAAATGTTCAAACTGCTGTTAAATTGTCCGTACTGCAAAGTAAACCTTGAAGCATAAATAGAGAGAGAGGAACGGCGCCGGATCCAAGCCCTGTGCTCTTTACCTATTAGGAAGTGACTGTGTGTATGAATGTTTTATCATCTATGAGACTCGTACACAGCAGTTGCTTCCTCGCAGAGCTCTGATTAATTATACAATATCTGACCTCTTAATGTTCGCTCTTTAAACTCTCTCCAGCTCTCTTTCTGTTCTTCTTCATCTCTTTCTTCCTCTTAACTGAAACCTGATCCTGTGTGTTGGATAACGGAAGAAGATTGTGCTCAGCTAAAGCAAAATGTGAGAGATTTAAGGTGACGTGTGGGACATGACCTGACAAATGGTGTCAGTGTTTTTCCTTTTTTTTTTACTGCTAATGATTTTCCAGGTGACCTCCATATTAAAGATGATTGGTTGCTTCATAATTTGATGAGTCAGGTTTGTGGGGGTGAGTTTGTGTGTGTAGTTGGTTGTTTGTTTGAGACAACTGGATTGAATACTGAAACCCTGTCTTGCAGAATTTTTTATCCTAATTCATTTACTTTCTTATTTGGTTTGCATTAGGATGTAAAAAAAATAATTAATTAATCTTAAAATAAACTTTAAAATCAAAGACTGAGGTTTGTGTTGTACGTCAAAAGTGTTGTTTATTTGGCCTCAGGAAAACACTTGGAATGGATCAGGGCCTCAGCTAAATCTTGAAAAAGTGAAGCACCATCAACATCGTTCCTCTCTCACTTCACCATGTTTACAGCTGAAGAGCACTTTGAGCAGCTATTGGTCTTTCAGACACACTCATCTTCTGTCTGGGAGGCATCCCAAGTGTAGAGTCAGTTTTCATCCTCAATGATACACTAAATGAAAAAAAAAAAAAGCAATCAATTGTCAATCAATACATTTGCCGGGTCAGGCTATTGTTGGGCTGATATTGTGTAGTCTGATCGCGAAATGACCTTAATCAAATGTTTTTTTTGTTTTCACCTCAACCAATCCATAAATCTTTGATTGTGCTTTAGCTGACAGGAGCGGGTATTAGGAAAATGAATCAATGAAATATACTGACATATGTATACTGAGCAATTTTGCAGAGCTGATTGATATTATTGAGTAATTCAAATAAAGGATTTTTGAAGCTGAAATTGATATTGGAGCCCGTTCTCATTCCCAGGACATCAAATACCAGCATTTTGGCATGTCCCTCTGCGTCTCATCCAGACCCAGAAGGTACCCTGTCGTGTCTGGATGAGACGCACCGAACCGAAGCGGGGTGCAGGTCGGAGTTGACTGGCAGGTCACACACAGCTTTCATCCAGGAGACCGTGTAAAAGTTGTGTGAGAAAATGTACTATTTCTTTCTTTTTTTTAAGCTTCTTGTTTTTGAATGTAACTTTTGGATACACAGTTGGATATTAAAGTATGGATAGAATGGTATTAATGATGCAAATGTGTTTAAGAGACAGCACATTTTGTTAAAACAATTTTTTTGCTTCACTTTGCAGTTTGTCAACATAATTTTTCAATTTTGTCTCAATAATATTTATCTTATTGAAGGTTTAGGTCGGAATAAGCTTCAAGCTGTGGTTTGTTTCAAGGTAACACCTCTGGGCTCAGGGTAAGATCAGAGCTAAAATCAGCATTTGAACATTGTGGGTTGAATAATGCCAGAAGAAGGTCCTCATTTGTATCATAACACAAAAAAGTGTGTGTATTTGAGAGCGTGTTCCGTCAGAGTGATCCCTTACGCTCGGTTAATGTCGCTCTCGTCCTTGAGTTACAAATGCAAATGACAGCTTGCTCCATTTTCCCTAACACACCACTGTTAGAGAGGCATTCTAAAGCATCACTCTTCACCTTCTTTCACCTCCTCCATCAATCCCACGCACACACACGCACTACTGACACTGTACGAGTGTGGCGTTTCAGGAAGCTCACATGCATTAAAAGTTACCACCTCTACCCCTTACGCTGCACATGGGCGTCATTTCCAACAGAAAGGCCACAACCTTGACTTGATTTATTTACCTCTTTTCCGCTGGCTTCTACTTCTCTAGTGTCTTTTTTTTCCTGTTATGTATATGTCTCTCTCTCTCTCTCTCTCTCTCTCTCTCTCTCTCTCTCTCTCTTCAGGCGTAAGTAAACACTCCTCGCTTTTAGGGGCGTTTTAAAAGTCACCCTGGCAAGTGGTGAGATGGCCCATCTTTACTTTGACACAGAAGAAAACTCTACACGAACCCTGATGGATGGTCCTGACCTCGCACTGCCGGGGATGCCGCTAATGTGTGTGTGTGTGTGTGTGTACTCACATAAGCGACCTTGGGCAGGAGCATGACAAGGCCATTGATCCAGACACGTCCTGATCAGTCTGTCTGTCTGTGTCTGTGCGTGGGCAACACTTTGTATTTGTATATGCGTACATGTGTTCGTAAACGCTTCATTACTTTTCCAGGAAAGGTTCACTGATCTTTACACTACTTCAGGGCTAAATCCTGATTCATATTCATGGAGATTGACACTTTGACAGTCGAGTAGCAAAGTGGAAAAGCTGTCGGCCTTGGAAGTATTTGGAAGTTTCTTTGCAATATCTCTCAACACAGACGTCTCATTACAGGGCGTTACGCTGCAATGATCAGTTAAACATTTGAACCACATCTTAATGGAGAAATCCTTAAAGTTTACTCTTAGCCTTTGTGGCTTCAGAGAGTGTGGCGCAAAATCTGAAAAACTGCCTCAAGTGATGTCACATAAGTTTAAAAATGAAAAAAATCGGAACATGTGGAGTGTCAGCTTACCAGGCCTCTGTAGCGTGCTCCTCGTCTATAGGCTTGAAGCTAATGGTTTAAGGCTACATAGCTGCTACTAGCATAACACACTCAGCTCTCCAACCAACTTGTCATACAACATGCTTTGTGTGTAATGTAGGCACTAGATTTTAACAAGGAAGGCGAATATGTGAAATAAAAAAGACAATATCTCTGATTATGCTGCATTGATCTTTTTGTAAGTAAATTAATAATCTAACTAGAGGTAGAGCACATACCTTCGCCAAGGCCCAACAGCCCTCTTATTTAAGCCTTAGCACCAACTGCAGCAATTCGTGACACTCTGTTAGTACCTTACTGAATCCCTATTAACTTAGCTATACATTGGTGGTGGTTGCAGGTTTCTAGCGCTATTTGTTACTGTAGCAGCCAGGAAAAGACTACCCCCCTATGAAAACACGTTTAAATCCGCTAGATCTGGATTTTTATTTAGATCCGCACGAAATTGTACACACTCATAGATACCAGCCCTCTAAATATGCCAGATTTTTTTAATATCAAGATCCATGCATTGTTCCCTTGAAAATTAATGGAAATGTCATCTTGCAATGTTAAAGAAGGAGATAAAAAATTCCTAGAGCCGCCCCTTTATCCGCATCCACGCCAAAATTGGGTTCTTCCTTGGCCCATGCCCCATCCTTCCACCAGGTCTCGTGGAAATCCATTCAGTAGTTTTTGCGTAATCCTGGTGACAAACAAACCAACAAACCACCCAACAAACCGACATGGGTGAAAACATAACCTCCTTGGCAAAGGTAATAAAGACAATGTTACAGGAGTGCAATGCTTGTTGAGTTCTCTTAAAAGGCAAAAGTATTAACAGCAGTTTCAAATTGCAACACTCGAAGGCAGGTGCAGGCAGACAGATTGGGCAAAATGAAATAATTGTTCAGTTGGTAATGATGGTGCACACTTTGGGACAATTTTTCCCTGAAGGCATTAATGGCATTGCACTCACTTCACATGAAAAATTACTGAAATAGTTGTGTGAAAAAGTAAATGAGTTTGAGAAAATACAGTTTCTGTTTGCTTTCTCATCTCTGCAAACCTGGCCAGGTGCTGCGTGGGCTTGACAGTTGAATTATTCGTTTTCAAAAGTTACAAAAAATGTTGGATGCAACCCCACCCAAATTCTGAGGGGAGGGGGTTCCAGACACTGTTCAACCACCCAAGAATACCGTTGCCTTAAATATTCCAGTATCCATGAACCTCTATGACTATTGCTGTAGAGAAGAAGCCAGCTAAAGATGTGAATCAGAGCTGCAGTAAATGTACGACACATTGCTTCTGCAATCAGGAACAGAAGAAGAAGAGACAGAAGACTTGACACACCTTCAAAAAGTGTTTTGGGTTCATGAGAAGAGTCCCCTCTTGTGGTATTCACAATATCTTAAGTGGAAATTTTCCCATTAATAATCTCAAGCTCACAAGTTCCATTTGAAGGAAGCATACATCCCAGAATCTGAAATTGACAGGGTTGTTTCTTAACTCAATACTGGAGACACTGCTTTGTCAAGTCTTAGAAATGAATGCTAATGATTGATGATTAATAGATTTATTACATTCATTATCTCAAAAGTGACATCGATTGGAAGTTTAGAGCATGAAAAGAACATGTGCAACACGAAGAAATCCTAGATATAGTCCGCACATAAAAACACACCTTCACCTTGGGCTTGGAAACAACAAATCTGAGTCCGAAAAACTTGTTTCAAAGATGTAGGCATTTCCTGGGCAAAGATAGTCTATGTTGGATTATGGGAACTGTAGGATAAATCCATTTTTGGAGCTTGATCCAAGTTGACCTCTGCTGCATCAATTTTGACCAGTCTTTTTCAATCTGTCCCTAAATTACTAAATAATACTAAATTACTTGAGTAATGATGAATTTTCAGATCTCTGCTCCTTTTCTGTACTCACGATTCTAGACGGAAACCTCCAGCTACCCGTCACCTCACATTGTCTGTACAGAAAATGGGCTGCAGTTTTACTTTTTGACACACAAAATAAATTGCAACCTTCACTGCAAAGTGAAAGTTTCTCAGTACAACCTTCTGGTGGCAGCTCGGAAGCTCCGCTATTTTTGTCCAGTGTAGGAGAGTAAAGATACGAGGCAAAACCCAGGACTGTTTGTGCTGCATCAGTGTGTGCATGTAAATATGAATCCACTGCTGACACTGATACTTTCCACTCTCTACTTTATGCCTTAGTATCTCCCTGCAGCATTTCTCACAATTTTAAGCAGCTAAACTCCGGTATCTGTGAAGCATAGGGTCAGACTGTGTACTTACAGCTTATATCAACAGAGGACAGTTGGAAAGAGAAATCCTTTCACATAATTTCAAAGTATCGCATCTGAATCCCAATAGGTGGTTTCATAACTTAAAGCCTGGGACACGCTGGAGGATGATCGGGATGATGTGAACATATTTGGACGTTCCGAAATCTATGATCTGAAGCTCAGTTGGCACTAATGCTCATCCATCTGCTAGGAAAAAGTTTTCACATTCAACCACAACCGCAGAGATGGAGTGACAAACTGATCTGAGCTGCTTCGATCATATCAGACACATTTGATATTTGCAACCCAGGTGCAGGTTGGACACACACAGTGCATACATATTACATGTTAGATACCTGCGTTTACTTTATCAGCTTGAAAATCATTTTGGAGACATGCTGTTTTTGCAAGGTGTGGTTTTTATAGAGCACGGACAAACGATTTTCAAAAAGCTTTGTGTGTACGATGAAGTCTATTTGCACAAAAGTATAATCCAAAATGGCTCAATTTGCTTTTCATAAATATATTAACAAAAGGGTCCAACCAATAGAAAGAGAGCAGCGTCCCCCATTTGTGAGCTGTGTCCCTTGTACCTGTGGATTCCACCGAGAATCACCACTCTATAGCCTGCAGCTCTGTGCAGCTTTCAGTGTTTTGGTCCTCCACACCATCTGGCTGGGCCCCTATGTCTCCCAGCACACAAGCCGATTGTATACTATCTGCTCACAGCCAAATGGCAGAGAGCAGAGGTAAACAAGAAGAGATGTAAACATCTAACAAGCTAAGGAGAAGCAAGAATTGAGTTGGTGGCGTAGCTAATAGACATCAGCCCCCGGGGTCTCATACCAACTGCCAACGCTGGCTTTCTTTTATATTTAGAATGAGATCCACTTCTACAAACAATAGCTTTACAGGTGCTCAATCAAAGACTGGTATTTTTTATTCTTTCTATAAACCAATGGGGCTAATTTTACACCTTTTTCTCCTACACGTGGTTTAAAATTTCTCCTCATAAAAACCCACCAAATAGCAGATACATGTTGCATTAACCCCAACACAAAAGCTTTATGTGACCACATACTAAAAATAGAAAAAATATTGAGACTGGAGAAAAACTTAAGATTAATGTCCGCAAAAATCTTTCGTATGGTCACTTTGTCCAGTGGCACAGGTGTTTGCATCACAAAAAAACTGAAAATTATCCAATTCTACATGTAGTGGCATCAAAATACATCAAATAAAGTTTTATTATGAGATTTATGTTACATGACATACGTAGCTTTAATATTTATTTTTAACACTTAAACCAATTTTCAAGTAAACCAAAGTATAATTTTATTCAGGTAAACATGTCAACCTGAATTTGTAGTTGATACAAGGAGTTAACAACTGTCCTGTGATACCTACTGTGTAACATAAGTTTTTTATTTTTAGTTTAGTTTAAGAAATGTATTGTTGATTGCGCTACCGCCACACTAGGCGTATACTGTATATTGTACGTTAGCAGGCTGTACATCGTGAGAGAGATGTGAGAATAAAAGGGGACCTAAAATTGAACCTCGGGGATGCCACTTTTAATGAGTGCAATTTCCAATTGGAACTGAAAAGGTTCTTTGTTTCAGGCAGGATGTAAACCATTTTAACACAGGGCCCTGCAGACCGACTTCGCCCTCCAGGCATTTTAGGGATGTCATGGTCGATTGCGTCAAAAGCTGCGCTGAGTTTGAAGCAGGGCTAAAAGGGCAGAGTCGACGGAAAGATATCATTTATATCCATGCAGAGCTCTAAACTCATATTGTCATTAATCAAAAATGTTTAATGAGGTAAAATAGGAGGAGACCTGGGAAAAGACTTTTTCCAAGATCTAGTATAAGAAATAGAAATAAATTGTGGCTTGGAAACCTTGGAAGCCTGTAGTTGCAAGAGCAAATAGAGCAAGGCTGGCTTAGTCTCTTCTTTAAATATCATTCAATTTGATAATTACAGGAAGCAAAAGGTTTGCAGTGGGAATGTCTTTGTTTGCTAGACGTGTGTTAGTGGAGAAATCCCGCTTCTTTCTTGCAGTCTTTATGTAGAGACTCCGAAGCCACCACAACCCCGACAGGTACTTGCATTTTTCAGGAGGTGCACATATGGCAAGCCGTTTCAACATTTAATCAAACCACACTCCTATATGTAATAACATTTTAGATATCCATAATAGCATTTCTCCTAGTCAAAATTGTATTCTTACTAGTAAGAATGACACTTAAGATATCCACAATAACATTCTTACTAGTAGAAATTGTATTTCTAGATATCTAAAACTTTATTTCCCCTCTTCAAAATTCAGTTTAAGATATCTTTAAATCCTTAAAAAGGAGGATTGTGGCCGTAAGTGGCCATTTTAACATTTAATAGCTAGACTGGATATATATTGCAGATATCTGTAATTCAATTCTTCCTAGTCAAAAAGAA
>JBBPCS010003611.1:0-12114 GCA_037974645.1 Hollardia meadi
CCTGCTCTCCTCCATCCTCCTTCACCTCCACCCCGTCTCTCCTGCTCCCTCCCTCCACCCTCCTTCACCTTCACCCCGTCTCTCCTGCTCCCTCCCTACACCCTCCCTCACCTCCACTCCGTCTCTCCGGCTCTCCTCCCTCCATCACCTCCACCCCGTCTCTCCTGCTCTCCTCCCTCCACCCTCCTCTTCATTCCAGTGTCACGTAAACACGGCAGGTTTGGATGACGGACAGGAAGTGAAGCGATTCCTGCATTTGATGATTTTTGTATCCAGAATGAGAAAAAAATGATTATTTGTGTTTTGTGTGAAACTTCGGGTTAAACCGACTGCAAATAAACTCTGAAAACTGGAGTGTCCACTTCTGAGAGGGGGGGGGGCGATGAATATTGATCGCCCTCTGCCCTCTTTAATATGAATATTTCATAATGGTGTTTTTTGTTTCACATCAGTTTTCTGCTGGTCGACGTTCACCTCCGACCTGCTTCCTCTCTGCCAGCACGGATGAACGGACATCATGCTGTCAGGGTGCGAAACAAGCAAAAGTCCTACCCTCAAAATATCAGTATTATTAGAAAAATCTTACAATGCAGTTCATATGTTTTTAATGAGAAATCAGAATCAGCAAATTGACAAGTTAAAACTTGTTGTAACTGAATGAAAATGAAGTAAACAGTAGAAAATAACTCCCTCGTTGCTGCTCTGTTGTGTTTATACAAAACAAATATTACGGTTGTTGCTCTCTCTATTGTTTTTGGGGTAAATCACATAAAGCCAATTAAAATGTTGGACCATGGCTGTAAAAAAGTCCCATTTTCATAATCTCTCCTTGTTTTGAAAGTCATGTAAATAGAATTAGGGATTTTTATTAAAAATAAAGACGCAGGCTGTTGGTTTGACTGTTCTATTTTTAAACGCTAAAAATAGAAATGAGCTGAACCCGACAGAGGTTTAATGTCACGTTGCGTCTCGCTGTTTTCAGACCTCTTATGGCAGGTTTTTCAAAATAAAGTATTTAAGATGTATGAGCCTCGACTAATCGAGACCCAAATCAATTGTGACCATCTGATAAAAAATAAAAAGACCCATCAGGATCAATAAATGACTTATTTTAACCTTTGGCTCCATGAAAGTCTGATGATGAGTCTGTTTGTCTTCATGTTTACTGTTTGGGTTTGTAATAGAACAGAACTAAAAGATAACAATGGATTATTCTTTCACATCTACGTTACAGGTGCTTTCCTTTAGGATCATATTCATGATGTTGCCGGAGTTGGATGTTCACATTAAACGTGGACAAAGTTTTAAAAAACGAGGTAAAAACAAGCTGATTTTAATCACAAGCTGACGATGATGTGGATTCCCTTTTTGGTCATTTGCTCCACAAACAGCACTCCCACGACTCTGACCAGAACTCTGATCTGGATCAAATTTTATGGAGAAAAGTGTGCTGGATGTGTAAACCCAGTCCAAGCCAACAAGTTCCCATCCCAGGTCGTCATATATGAAGCACAAGGGGCCCTTTGGTGTCCGAAACAGACGCGTTAAGTCTTCCCTTTAGCATTCAGCGCAAAGTGCAAAGGCTCGTGCACCGCACGTTTTATCCTGACGCACAAGGTCTACGTTACTTTGGTTAAGTTTAGGCACAAAAACCACGTGGTTAGATTTTGGAAAACACCTTGATGCTTGGTTTCAAACGGGACGCAAACTCCGGTCTCCTGGCTAAAAGCCGTGTGTGTGACCCTCCACCCCTCTTGGCACTTTCTGGCGTTGGAAAACACATCATGCTACGTCGTCTGTTCAGCTCGTCTGATCCTGATGCAGACGGCTTTACATTAAAACCTTGTGCGTCTCTGCCTGACACTAAAGGGCACCTTGAGCGCCTGGATGGGTGAATGAGAACGGGCTGTCCGAGCAGACACAGCTAGCTAATAGCACTGCTAGCTGCACGGCTAACTGAGCTAAATAGCTGAGCAACAAGTGAAGCTCTTTGTTCAGTAGTAAGACTCTGTAAATCAAAATTAGTGAGATGTGTTTTTGTAGAGTAATCAGTGACTCATCAAATTCAGTGAAAATGTTTTTACTATTTTCCAAGTTAATGTAGCTTCAGGATGAATTGAGCGGCCGCATAATGCTACTCTACTGGAGTCCCAGAATACAAAAAGAGTGTTGATTTAACTTTTACTACTAATGATGAGGGGAAAGCTTCGACCACGCTGGTTTACAATGTTCAAATGTTCCAAAAGACTCATTATAGATTTGTTTTGATTTTTATTTAGTTATCTTTAACTCCACATGTTGCTCACCAGTTGTATGTCTCTCTTAAATCTGAGTTTTAAAGTCACAGATGCTGTCAATCCTGCTTCAGTTTGACTTAATGAACGACACAACGTAACCTGATTGGAGCGTTTGATTGTATAGAAATCATATTTTCTCCCTCGTCATATTTCGTCTGCTGCGTGTTGTTCTTCCTGCAGCACAGTGTGACTGTGATGGTGTGTGATTGGAAACGTCTTTTTAAATAAAAATCTGTATTCTCTAAAGAAATTATTACCATCAGGGACGGAGCGCTCTATAGTGGTTGTGCTTGTTATTGGAGAAACACTTTGTTTCTATTAGAGCGTCCGGCCTTGCAGAACCACAGTAACAGGGATTTAAAAATGCCACGTCGCACTGGAACAGACTGTGTGTGTGCGTGCGGGAGATAAGGTGTTTCTCTACTGGAAGTAAATCACAACATACTTCTGTAGAAATTAAGTGTGTGTGTTTGTGTTAGAAGAACAATTTGAGTTTGAATTTATTTCTAATTTTGAGAAATTCACTTCACTCTCTGCATCACTGTTCGCCAGCCGGAGCAGAATAAAATTAAATCAAACTTCACCTGCTGCAGATTCGGGCTGAATGTGATCTGCTGAACTGCAGGAAGACACTTTTAGAAAAGGAGGAATCAGATTATTGATGCATGCGAGGTGGGAAGAGTTCAGGAGGAGTCAGGACACTTTTAACTTTCATCTTATGCCCACACTGCATGCAGGTTACGTAAACTTTTATACAATAAAGAGAAATGTATTGTTTCTGGTAGAAACTGAGCAGCAGAGAGACCCTGCTGAAGTTAAAGTATAGTTTTATGATCTATTCACTTTATAGCTTCTGTTTTACTGATGTCATGTGACTAATTATATTCTGCTGACGCCATTTTGAGTTCTAAAAAGCTAAGACAGAGTTGAACCTAAAGAAAATAAGTAAAGAAAAGACATTCATAGAGATGGACGACATGAGAGCTCCCCAAAACATCTGGATGGCCCCCTGGTGACTGGCGGCAGTATAGCTCATAAGCCCCTCCCCCTCCGTGTTAGCAGATGGGACATGGACCAAACTAAAAACTCAAAGTACACCTTAAATTAATTTTTCCCAAAGATGGTTTCTGTCATTGTAGGTAGTTCTTATCATGCTGATGTTTGTTCAGGTGTTAATTTTTCTGATTTTTATTAGTTATTTGATGCTATAAAAATGGCCGCGCTCGTTTTTGTGCAGTGGGAGGACATGGAGACACGTCGGCCATCTTTATGTATGTCAATGATCTGAACAGCTGTTGTTGCCGCTTGTGAAATATCTGTAGAAGGTTCTGGAATGAGCCTTTTTTTTAACCTGAAAAGTTGCCATTCATTAAACGAGTTGCTAACAAACCTGTCTCCTCCCTCCATCCTCCTTCACCTCCACCCCGTCTCTCCTGCTCTGCCTGTTAGTCTTTTTCTTGTTGACAAAGTGCATCTCCTATTGTAAATACAATACATTGATTCTTTTACCATCAATGTTCTGCATGTTTACAGAAAAGTTCTGTGAGAATGTTTCAAACATTCCCATCTGGTAAATTTATCCTAAGACGTAAGAGATTTATTAAAACCATAAAGTGTCATTAATTCTTTCATTTTATCTGAAAAATGCAGCAAATTTGTAGTTGTTGTCAGGAAACAGCAGTTTCCATTTCATGCTCCTCCACAAACACAATACTCTAATGAATGTTTTGATAATATTATGGGTTACTGTTCTCGCCATCAGCTTTAATTATTTCATAGTTTTTACATCAGTTTGATTTGGTGGTCTGAGCTGCAGAAAGTCAAAACGCTTCACCGTTTTAGGCGTTAATGAAAAAAAAATTGCGCTAAGGTTTTGTTTTGAGTTTTGTTCTGCATGTGGATAAAAGAATAAAAGTTCTTCAAACTTTGATCAAAGATGTTTTCTAACACAGATGTTCATGTTTTGTGAGAATGCTTGAACCAGAAATTACCCCACTTCTTTCCTCACACTGTTAATCTGTACAAAGATTTAAAAAGGTCAGTTCAAATATATTTTTAAGGGAAACATATTTTTGGTATCTAACAATGGTGACAGACTAATACAACGAAGCTGAACGGGGTTTTGTTTCAATGCGTTCCTCTGGATAATCCTCAGACCTCTCCGTCAACAGGTTCCACTGGGAATGACTTTGTGCCAATAAACACGGTCCACAGAGAGGTCCTCGACTTCACAACCGACAGGAAACAAAGGTTTAAATTTTAATATATACAGTTTGTTTTTATCTCTGAGAACAGTTCGCTGTTTTCTGGTTTGTATTTAGAGATTTTTTAAATGTTTAACTCGATCGGAACCAAGAGCTGAAAGTCTGACTCGCTCAAAAACCATCAGAGGGCAAAAATAAATGAATTTCATGAGTGAACAGAGAGACGTTCAGAACATCTGAATATTCTTCAACATGTTAAACTGGAAGCTTTATGTCCTGTTTGTCTCCAGACTCTCAGAGCACACAGAGTTATGAAAAGGTGTGAAAAACAAATAAATTCACTTTCAGTTTAAATTATTATGATTTCAAAACATTTTAAATTTAATGAATGTCTAAATAAATACAAGGCCTGATAATTTATTATTAATATTATTAAACCACTTCGGTATCTTTCCATTAAATCCAATGATAAGCAAAAAAAAAGTGCAAAGTTGTTGAACAAAGTTTAAAGTGAGGAAATATTTTTAGGTTAAATCTAGTTTTTAGCTAAAAGTATGTTCGAATTAGAGTTAAAAAGCAGTTTGTCTGAACTTTAAAAAAATATTAAATTGAAATAAATAAATTAGAAAGATTAATGAGTGTAACGATCATGTTAATACCTCACTTGAAACTGTTTAATCTTTTTTAATGAATATATTTAAAGTTTCTTACTCACCATGTTCCACTTCGGGAAGAGAAAGTCGGTGCCGACGTACTCGAAGAAATGAGCAAAACCTTCTTTTAACCAGACGTCCTCCCACCAGACCGGAGTCACCAGATCACCGAACCACTGGAAGACAGACGCAGACAAGAGATTTACTCATATGTTTGTCAGATGAGATTTATAACGTCTCAGACAAACAACAAATTCTGCTTCACACTTTGAGGTAAGTTGAGTTTTAAGACATTTTATCATAAACGTCATCCAAAAGTCTTTACAACATTATGAATTAGACACGTTGTTTATCCCAGAGCTGATGATGGAAGCAGTAAACGAGTGAGACATCTCACCTCCGTCCCATCTCTGTTGAGAGTTGCACATGTGCAGTACAGATCGGGTACCGACAGGCCAGTGACGGTTGCATTTTTATATCTTTGACACTGACTGAATGAAGTTCGCGCTGCTGGAACGGAGACGGATGGAAAAGTATTTACGCGCCAACGTCCTGAACTTTAGCATCACGCTGGAAAAGTTAGCATTAGTTACCGTGAATACTGCAGAGACATTTCTCCTGTGAATGAATGCAGATTGTGCTCTTTCCCACTGAAGACAGAAATCAGATGTTAGTGGGTATTTTATCCGATGTGAAAAGGTTTTTAAAGACACAACACTTTTGAAATCAAATTCCCAAAATAGAACAGACAAAAAGTCTTATCATTAGCATAATTTCAGCTAACAATCCCACAATGCAATGTGCCACATTTCCATTGATAATGCAAAATAATGATTAAGAAAAGTCTAAATGCTAAGATCTGCATGCTCACAATGACAATGCTAACATGCTAATGTTTAGCATGTGTTCTGTTCATGTGTTTACCATCTTAATTAAGCATGTTAGCATGCTAACATTTGATAATTAGCTAAATCCTAAGTACAGCTGAGGTTGATGGGAATCCGTAGTTTTCTAGCTGCTTGGTTGTAAAAGTGTTGAATAAATTGTAATTTTAGTTACACAAGTTACTCATTACTTATTAAACTGTTCAATACCATGGTGGCGCTACAGGGGATCACCAGAGTCCTAATGATGCATCCTCTGAGGACCACAACCGTCTGTACAATATTTCAAGCGTTGGACCAACAGACATCTACATTCATTCCCAACCTTTGAGCCAGCTGCTAACGTGGCTAAAATTCAAAAAGCCACGACAGGCAAAACAAGTTTAACATAAAAAGGCTCAAAATTGGAGACAATGAAAAACAGAAAATCTAATTATTTCCAGTCTGAGTCTAACTCTGGCTCCTCCTGGTGGACTGACTCGGTCTCCGCCTGATGACATCACACTAGCAGAGCGTCTGTCCAGAGCCGCCATGATGAAGCAGCACGTGCTGCCACCTGATTGGCCGGTGAGTCATTGGGCCCCCTCAGGGTGAAGCAGCAGTGAAGTTTTAATAAAGGCAGAGCACCTTAACAAACAGTCTGCGGACTGAACTGTGCTGATAGTGAACTGTACGGCCACAGGAGGAATGCATGAGGACCCGGGCCGTTTCCTGGCAACGCAGAGTGGATGAAAGCAGCGTAACGTTTGGGAACAAATCTCCCCGCCAGCTTTGTTCTGAGTCTGAATGTTCCCTTTAAACCTTCAGCTGCAGAGTGGTGACGATCTTCAAAAGTTTACCTCCAAAATTCACTTTAAACTGTCATCAAAGCCTCCGTCTGCAGGAGAATCACACACTCACACCTCAGCACTGTGTGTGTGTGGGTGTGTGTGTGTGTGTGTGTGTACATATTTTTCAGTGTTCCTGCAGTAAACTGTCCTTCAACTGATGAAAGTCTGTTTGGGGAAAGTAAAGAGCAAGTGAGGCTCCGTTCAGAACTATTTGGATGATTTTAAACGAGTCAAGTTTCATTATGTTGCTAAAAGTCACAAGTTTGCCCACATAAAAAGTGTAAAAACAACCTTTTGTCCTCAGAACAACAACAATAATGACCTCTGTCCTGTTATACCCGCTAACATCTGGCTTTTGTCTTCAGTGAGAAAACAATCGGAATCAGAAATACAGACAAAAATATACTTTCTCACATTTAATCCATGTGGGACCGGAGTTCATTTACACTCCCACCATTCACCATGAACGGACGTGGAAATCAATACTTATTCATGATTCATGAGACCCGTCATGTGAAGAAGTGTAACTTCACAGATTGTGTTGAATCACTGAGGTTCTCCGAGAACACCGGAGGAGCTCTCGTCACCTGCGACTGTCACACAGCTGTGGCTGATTCTAGTGTTTGTACCATCAGTTCATCACCTGCACCTGTCAACCATGATTTTAAATAAAGTTTAAAGTGAAGTAAGAAGAGTCTTTCTGCAGCAGGGGGACGAGGAGGAAACGCACTTCAGCGTCTCATCAGGCTGATTAAACACGAGCAGCTGGTGGCGACGCGTCTTTTTAAAGATTAGTTGTAAAGTTGTCAAAGCAGAAACACGGTGAGGCGATGAGGCGACACACGGAACCATCGCTGCAGCAGCTGTATTATGTTTAGATATTCTATTATATATACAATATAAGCTTCCACAATAACAAACAAAACAAGACAATAATAAACAACAACACATTTATTCCACACATCAAACAAGCTCCGCTCATCATCTTCATATAACTCTACTTTATTCCAGTAACTGAGGTTTCATCACCTGATCTGCAGCACAAAGTAAATAAAGGAAAGGAAAATTCTTGCAGCTTGTTTAATGTGTTGCTCCCTTGTTCCGACAAGCCATTTTTAATTTACTGCAAACGTTTACGAGTGTGTATCGTTTGTGGCGTTCTAATGTGTTTTAAAGTGAAACGGAGCAAAGCCACACCCACTTATGACATCACAGGTATGACATGGTTGGTTTTCTTCCCGTCATTTGGACGGTGTTGATAATAAAGATGATGTAATAAAGTGAAAAGTAAAGTTTCTGCTGTTGTTTTGATTTTCTTCATGTTGATGGAATGTAACTAATCATGCAATCAAGTATTTTACTTACTCGTTTATTTCCATTTTCTGCTACTTTATTCTTCCATCAAATACATTTCAGAGGTAAATATTTGATAACTTTAGTTACTTTGCAGATGGACCTTCTTCCCAGCAGCCATATTGACATGAAGCAGCTAAACAAAGGTTTTAATTAGTGACATTAATTAAGCTTCTGTTCCAGTCGAGTCTTTCCAGTGAGCCTGACTCTGTTTGACCTGTATGGAACATCAGTGGTAACACTTGTGTTCACCTGTTTCATGTCAAAATGGCTGCTGGGGAAAAAAAGGCCAAAGTAGCACATTTTTAAATTCATTTATTTTATCTAACACTGATTCTTACAATCGGAAAATCCTGATTATCAGATCCAACAATCAGTCGCCCCCTCAGTATACAGGATATATACATATACATGTAAATATATGTATCATTTACTTTTGATACTTAAGTACATTTAATATCAGAGACTTTTACTCAAGTATTTGTATTCCAAAGTAATATTTTAGCACATTTTCAAGACTTTTGGGTATTTATGCCACATTCATGTCATATCAGAGCTAATTTTATAACCAGTTTCCAAGTTTAAAATCAATAATTTAATCAATATCAAAGTCAGAATGACAACTGAGGAGCTTGGATGTTTCTAAAAATCAACAAATATGATTTCACATCAGCTAAATTCTGTTATATTGTCAATGAATATTAGTATTTTAGACCATTAGATGATGTTTCTTATATTAACCATCCATCTCATGTGATGTGCAGCCTGACCACATCACACACTCTCCTCTCAACACTTCATCACACGTTAACACAACCTCCTCTTTATGCCTTCAATGCAAAATAAACCCCGGCTGCTCTTCAGACTTTCTCTGCTGCGATATTACAGAAATACTGTTGAAACACTAATAGACACTTTACTAATGTAAAGTTTTTAATATCTTGACATATTGTGCAAGAAAGAATGTTTGACTTCAATGGATTTCATGTAAGGCTCCAATAATCTGTGGCTGGTATGAGATTAAAACTGGAGTTTATTCCTTCAGACCTCCTGACTTGTCTCATAAAAGAAAACTAAATTTGTCCCTTTGTTGAATATAGAAATGTGAATATATCTGACATTTTATCTAAAGCTTTTATATGACGTATGAGATGTTTAAAGGTCTGAGACTGAGGCTTAAAGTGTGAAGTTTCAATTGTTGTTGTTTTACTCTTGCATTTGTTAAAAGAGAAAAATGTAATATTCAATCAAATATATTAAACAAAAAAAGCCAGACTATCAAAACGAATGACCTTTAACATTAATATTCATAGATTAGGACTAACAATTATTTTAATATCACTTAATCTTTTAGTCTATAAAATGTAAAAAAAAAGAAAAAAAGAGGAAAATTCTCATCTGTTTCAAACTGACGTCTTCAAGTTGCTTCTTTTGTTCAAAACTCAAAGATTCTTCATTTACTGTCAGAAATGACAAAGAAAAGCAGCAAATCGTCACGTTTAAGAGGCTGAAACCAATCGATTATCAAAATAACAGGCGATGGAATAGAAATATTTAAAAAAATAATAACAATCATAACATTTTAAATAAATTAATGTATTTTTACCATCTGAGTTCTTTTAACTTAAATCACTGCTTTTTATTAAATGAAATTAAACTGAATTTAATCATATCTCAAATTGAGCGGTTTACTTCTACTGTTGAATTTTCCAACTTTTTCTTTATTTATATTAATTTAATTTCACCTTTTAATAAATAAAGCTGCTTCTATCAGCTCAGTTTGGATTGAAAATGTGAACTAGTCTCATAAGTGCTGGAGATGTAGTGAAGCAGAGGAATGCGAAGCAGACGTGCAAACAAACTGGGCAGGGACTCAAACCCACCACCCTGTGGGAGCTGGCAGACTGCTCAGCTGCTGTCGCTGCCTGGCTCAGCAGGCGCTGGTTCAACTCCCCGAGGCCGAGCTGCAGTCACACTTGAGACAAAACTGCACTTTGTGACAAACAGAACGCTGCCAGATGAAGTCGCAGTGAGCGAACAGCTCGAGCTGTGTTCTGTTTGTCTGCAAAGCTGCATTTTAAACCAAACTTTGACTTTTAAAGAACAAAGCTTGATCTGGGACAGATGGAGTGATCGTCTCTGTGTTCAAACTCTGATGTGGGATTTATGGAAAATGTCTCAAATAACTGGAAACAAAACCTTGATTATCGAGGTGGTGATGGTGTTTGGACACTTTTCCTCTGATTTCTAGAATTAATCAACATTTATTTTGCTGCAGAACAGAACATGGAGGTGCTGAGATACAGCATTAAATGGCATCACTGGGGTTAAATTAGGATTCTGGTGTTTCCCAGGAATTCTAATCCCAATTCGTCCGTTATCCCAAGAAAATATACTTGCAGGAACGACTGTAATTTTCAACAATGACATATGTTGTATACGACAGACGTGCAGCCACAGTACAGGCAGGAGGAAGTCAGGTGATGTTGGCTGAGTCCGAAACGTACAGTATAATGGAACTAGATACTCTCCACATGATGTTTAGCTTTGCTGTTGTTGTAATAGAGGAAATAAAAACCCATAAAGATCGACTTCTTCCAGGATGAGGACATATGTAAAAGATGTCATGCACAAAGTAGAACAAAATAACAATATTACAATATGGAAAATCATAAAAACCCATGTGAAGAATATGGATCAGAGAGGTCGGAGCCTGGAGCCAAACCTCAATGCTGCTCATATTCCACATTCACACAATAATTCATTTGATGTCAACCGGCTGATGAAGTGGCCTAATCAGACAAACCTCAGGCAAACCTTTTCAAAGGCCAGAGTCAAAAGAACAAATAAATGTCCAATAACGATGTTCTCTCGCCTCAAACCACTGAAACAATCCAGGGACATCATGTGACGCATTTCACTTCTCTGCTGCTGCACTCAGTAATAACCTCAGGGCAGCACGATTCAGTAAAGATATAACTGCTGAGACGGATTAGAGCTGGTGATGAAACACAGGCTCCAATGATTCCGTATGTTGTTTAGTGTTGTGAGTCCAGGAAGAAGAAACAGATCAAAACTACTGAATGAAGACAAAATGCACACAATTACATTCTCAAATTAAACACTTTAAACTTTCTTTAAATATTTATCAGTTAGGCTGCTTTTTCAAACATTTTTACTTTTCAAAACCTCCAACTGTTCACATATAAATTAGATTCACCACACAGCTCTTATTTAAAAAGAAATTATGTCACTTCTGTCATTTCCTTCTTCCAAAACAATCCTAGGTTTTCATTAAAACAAAATTATGACTGGTGTGTTCACTGCATTACAAATTAATCAGAGGAGAAAGGGTCAATGTACCTCCTAAATTAACATATGATCGCATTTAAAAGGCTAGCACAGCACAGTGCTCACTCCACATAAAACGCACCAGAATTCTCAAGATTCTCTGGTCTCACTTAACCAAAAACACTGAATCCGTTAGCATGTTAGCGTGTCGTTCACTACCAAACCTGTTTGTAATGGGTCAGCCCGTTCTCACCCCCAGCTCGCCAGATATCGATGTTTTGTTACGACCACTCGTGTCTCATCCAGAGGCACAAGGTAGATGAGGGTTTAATGTACCTGCAATGTAAAGCCTTCCGCGTCAGTTTCAGATGACTTGAACAGATGACGTAGTGCGACGTACGTGGACCTTGTGCATCAGGATAAGACGCACAGGACAAGAGCCTTAGGGTGTCGCTCACATTGACATAAATAAAGATGGCCGACACGTCTCCACTTCCTCCTACTGTACAAAAATGAAGCCAAAACATCCCGGATACGAGCGCTGCCATCTTGTTCTGGTGATGTCATTTGGAGCCAGAGTCTGCGCAGTAGTGATCGGGGGG
>JBBPCS010003612.1:0-12114 GCA_037974645.1 Hollardia meadi
CACACACACACACACACACACACACACACACACACACACACACACACACACACACACACACACACAGAGAGAGAGCAACAAGGCCTAAACACACTGTCTGACATGGAGGATGTTCACTACGGGATTAGAAAAAATGGATGCTGCATGCCGTCAAAATAGTGAAATGGCAGATGTGACATTGGTTCTATTTTCACTTTGCATCTATTGGCAGTGAAGGCAGATTATGAAATACAGTCTTCATCCAATGCTCTGCGTGTGAACAGCAGATTCCATGGCTGAAGCTTTTTCTGTCTGCCTTCCCCACATGCTCTTAACAGCGCTCTTAACACCTACAATTATATATTTATATATATATATACTGTATATATAAAAATGAAAACAAGATTGGACAGAATTACTTACAACTTGCGTCAGTCTGTAAAAAGCTTAACATCATGACACTGGCTTTTAGTGAAGGCTGAAGCTTCCCAGGAGTGTGGCATGCCACCACAACAGATGAGATCCCTCTCTTGAGCTGGTGCTCCTTCTAGGGAACGGATGTTGAACACCTCTTGGGTTTGACGCTGAAGAGAAAACCAAAGTTGAAATGATGGATTGAGCCATTTAGTAGCTGAAAAGACTGTCTCATAAAATCATTCGTGAAACCATAGAATAAAACGTCTGAAAACAGTTCCATTGATTACGATGTACAACAGAGGACTACCAGTGGGAAGGGGGAATAGTGGCATGAATATCCATGCAAAAATGTATTACTTTTTATTTAAAGTACACAAAATGTACAATACAAAAAATTCAAACTGTAGTATAGCAGTCTCCTTTCCAAATGAGAGCTCTGTTGCTCAAGCTTTTGATCCAAAGTCTCAAAGTGCCCCCTAGTGGGTCTTTTCTGTGCCTGCTCTTCACAAGGTCTAGAGAACATTCAACCCTATAATAGGGTCTCAGCAGTTCACTGTGCTAATTAAGAGGGCATTTTCAACATGGGATCACAGGATGGCACTCAGTGTCTAACACAGTTGGAGTGCATTCGCTGTTTTCTGTACCGTAACAAACTGTGTCTGTGAGGGTAAACTGACTTTACAGAGAAACTAGAAACTCGTCAAACACTAGCAGTGGTAACAAAAATATGAGCAAAGAAACCATATAAAACCACATCATATACCATATAAAACAGATATAGACTCCCAATGAGATGAATATAATATATTGTATCACATCAGCAAACACAGTATTGTAATCATGAATTACTGACCTGTAACTGCCCTTGGCTGAAACTGATGCTTCATGGTTTATTTTTTATTAATCAATCATCTTGGGCACCGTCAAACACCGTTGACACTTCGTCACGAAACACTGTGAACATTAGTTTAATGCATCACATGTTAAAATGATCACAGCATTATAACACTAATTAACTTGCGTTATACACAAGTTAGATGTGATTATTAAAATTAGTCACCAAATTAAGACATCACTGAATAACGCATACTGCAAATATCCAGCAGGTAATGCACTTCGTAGGGCACATGCTGATACTCAACATAAATTCAGCAACAGTCCAAATGTAACTGATTGCGCCCTATACAAATTCACATTCACGTCACAACATTAATTAAAGAAATTCAAAACACACTCAAAACCAGAGTGTTACACGGCGACAACACAAACAAACCGAGCAAACAAATTCTTCTCTCTATGTGAGTGGACAACTCCTCCCTATGGTACCTGTAGTGAAGGCAATTAGGATCACAGACCTCATTCCGCTTACGAAGGGTGCTAATTCAGGATTTACAACTGGGCTTCTTTCCTTTTCATGTCGTTTTAGTCTGTGTAAATTGGTGTTTCTTTACGCTCTCTCTCTTCTTCTCGCTGTTTTCTCTCAGCCGGTCGCCACACTAATGTACGGTGGCCGAGAGAGCCTAAAGTAAGAAAACTTGGTCCTTTCATGGAAATCTGACTCTAGGGCCTTTAAAACATTGGTGACTTGTGAGGCTGGCGTTTCCTTTCCTACTGCTATTCGATGCACAAAGCTTCTACTTCCTTGTCCGTTCAGATGAGGATTTGATGAACCTATTATGCTCCAACCGAGCTCAGTTGTGCGAAGGGTTCATTCTCCTATGACGACTTCGAGCAGGGACATTTATATCTAATTAACAGACCTACTTCACAGTCTTGAAGTGGTGATAACCTGTCTGCTTAATGTCAGAGATGAGGCTACAGTGGTGCCGTCTTCTTTGTTGGGATGTAAGATGTATCCACTGGAATGAAGCTGCGGGTGTAGGCTTGCTATATGTGGAGATGTTTTCCAGAATGAAGTCCTAGACTGCAGATGCTCTTACTTGGTATGACACAGTCGACAGATCTTCAAGAATGAACTTTGAATCACTTTGCATGTTGAGTAACCCATAGGTGAGAACTTCTCTCTGTGGCTCTTGTGCTGATAACGCCAGGACTGGAACTATGCTTGAGGTAGCAGGAGCATATTGTGTCAATGCATAAGATGAGACTTTGTGAACCTCTTCGTCTGCACTGTTGTTTGCAGAAGCGTGCAAGAGACTTTCCTTGTTGCTGCCACTGGACTACAGATGGAAAATAGCCTTTTTGGATAATTCTGGCATTTTGACTCATATATTAACATGTGTTATATTAATTTGCACCGTCCCTGCTTAAATAAACCAAACCACTCTTCATGCAAGCAGGTTGGATGGCGACGGCTACAGGTGGCGCAGGTGTGTCGCTTTTTTACTATCTTTAATGATGCGCCCCTTCCTCAAGCAAATTTCATAGGGTCACCACTAAACAGGTATAGAGGTAGGTGGTTTATGCTTAGCGTGGTTGGGCTAGGCTCTCACCTGTGCGGCTGCAACCTGGACTTCCTTCTCTGCCTGCAACTGCCCCAGCTTTATTCTTTCCTCTTCCAGTTTTAACTGTCTCTCTGCTCATTTTCACTCCATTTCTGCCAACATTGTTGCCTCTTCAAGTTTCCATTCACTTTCTACTTTATTGAGTCGTGATTTCTGAGGCTGGATGTCCTTCATTGCCTTTGCCTGTTTCTGTTTGGCTGCAAGTTCTGCTTCTGCATCTAGCTGTTTACTAGAGCTACTGGAAAGTGAACTTGAATGGTTTGAAATCTGTGATCTCTCTGAGACTGCAGTTTCGGTTATTGTGTGACCAAAGACAGATCTGTGCTATTTTGTTGTTTAGCACTAGTCTCTATTACTACTTTCTCGACCGGCTCATTATAGTCCTTCTCAACAATTTCTCTTTGGGTGTTCACAAGAGAAAGCATCTCTTCAAAGTGGCACAGGTGCGTTCTGCTAACCATCTCTTGAGTGGTGGTCTGGTTACGCAAGAGGGGCTCATACTGACGATTCATTACAAGTTAGTTCAATTTTATCATGATAAAAATTGAGAGCACAAACTTTTTAAAGTTGTCCCAACTCTCTCTTGCTGTCTGTTTCCAAGAGTCATAAGCCCTATTAAATGCATTTTCCCCCCCTGCATTTTCGCTGCAAATCTCTTGAAACTTCTCTGTTACAGTTCTTTGAAAAGAGCTTGGTTGGTTCTCTTGGGTGTCTGAGGATTTGCTCATTCCCTCTGCTTGGAGTGACATTTTGTTTGGTTTTTGGTGTTGACTATCTGACTATAATCTTTGAGTATGGTATACAATATGTCTGGAATAAACCTCTGTGAGTAGTGACTTTTAGCTTAATGATAAGTGATGCCATACTCTAACCAGACATTTACAAAACACATTTAGACACTCAAGGGATTTTGAGTGTCTAAATGTGAGTGCAAAACAGGCACAAATGTCATGAGCATTTGGAGCATTTGTTAAAGACAGGTCCCAGAAATGTCAGCTTAAGAAACACCATTAACACATAACCACAAATTATAGCATACCATAGAACCTTATGACCACTGTTTTAAACATTTACCATTTGGTTAAGTGCTTTTAACCTTTGAAGGATTTTAACCTCTACAGTGTTGAAGTCTTACAGTGTTGACATAAAGTGAAGTACAGCAGTTAACCCCGAGTTTGCATGTGCATATGGTCTCTTAAGAGTCTTTTTTTTTTGAAGTCTCTGTGATGTGTGCACTTTGATGTGTCTGATCTTGCCTGAGAGTTAAATTACGAGTAGACTAAGCTGACTCTTCGGTGAGGGTGACGAGACGACAACACAGGCGCGAGTTGATGTTTCAGATGTACACGCCGTTGTCTGAAATAATTATTCGCAAATGCCATCCTCATTACTATTAACAGCTAAATTTAAACTTTAACGTAAATTAATTTGATTCAAGTTCTGCGTGTTGGTTAAAGTGGTGTTGCCATAGTTAGATGTCCAAGATGGCGGACGCGCTCACATATGCACAACTCGCATTGTGCAGCGACTCAGAGGGTTACCTGGTCAACTCTGCATGGGCTTGGATGTGTGTCACATTGTGGAAAATACTGGTAACTACATAAGGTTGAGTTGTCCAAATTTAAACCGATAACAAAATACGTTTACAGCTTTGAAATGACAGTTCATCATCACAATTTACACACGCGCTGATTTATGATAATGGTTTCCCAGCTTGTATTGCCTAATTGAAGCCACATGGAGCACAAGGAAAAAGATTGACCGTCTGTGTAGAACATCCTCCAAAGCCACTGACTGATAATACACTCTGTCTTTCCATGTCTCCATAACTCCTTCCCACGAGACAACCTGGCACCTTGTCCCACTGGCTGGCCCTAAAGGAAAACAATTACAGGAGAAGCGGAACAACAATACCCAGAAAACATCTGCTTGTGCCGGCTGGGGCCAACAACATGAATGACTGTGTGTCCCTGCTGGCTTACACAGCAGACACATGCCCGCCTGGATATGCCGAGAGGCCCGATTGGAGTGTGCAGGGCCCACTCTCCTGCTCCACGCTTCTCCTTACTCGCTGCCCGTTTGCCTGCTGACCCACCTGCCTCTCTGACTGCCTGTCTGCCTTTTCTGGCAACTGCAGCTCTGCTGTAACAGACGAGGGCCCGCCTGTCGGAGCAGTTGCTCGTTTGGGTGAATTCCTCTCTGCTTGGATGAGACGGCGCACCAGTATGGCTCCTAAGATGAGGCAAACAGGAAAGCAATGAAAATGGCACAATGGACCAACACCCATATGATGCCTCCCTCATGTGATAGCTCAGCTCAGCAGATTGGAAGGCACCCATCTTTAGGGTAAACACTGCACACAATCGAGCATAATAATGATCACAGAGCACAGAAAGACATAACTGCACACTGTAGAATAAACATATCATTTACATACTGTATGGCACCTACTGGAGTCTTATTTCCCCCCACCTCCCGACACACACATCTAACACTCATACTTTCTGACATATAGAGGACCATAGAGGACATATTATCATTTGAAAGAGAGTGGTTTGCTAGATATTATTTTATTTGCAGAAATCCAAACTGAGCTGGTACAAATAGTGTCGTTCTACTCAGGGTTTATTGGGTTTATGTTGCCACCTTGTGGCCATTATTGAGGCTTACTGATAATTTATCTTGCCCCCAAAATTGGTTCCTAAACTTTGGGTTGTAATCCCCCAAAGGATCCCAAGATAAATCAGAGGGATCAAAATATAATTTAAGGGATAAAACTGAGGGGAAAGGCATTTCTGTATATATAATATTGGATATTAAATCATCTTTTAGCCTCTAAAAATCCTACAAATAATAATAATCTGAGAAGGAAAACTCACTTGTGGTTTAACTTCTCACAACGCATGCACATGGTTATAACCTGTGACATGAATTTGTCTTAAGCAAAACATGATGGGAACCACAGTTTTTTCTTCAATGTTTTTTAAGTATTAGATGACAATGACAACGACAAAACAAAATCATAAATCAGCTCGTCCTTGTAGAGCTTTCGCTGCTTTTAGATACTGATATGAATTATACACAGTTTAGTATACTGGTGGGTGATTGTGCACATCACACACATTTTTGCGCTTGCACTATGTGAGCACTTGCGGTACTGTATTTCTGTTTTTTGGTTTTTGCCTCATTCAATCTGCACCCTGTACATATGCATTTTCTATGGTTCCCTCCCCAAATCCACAGCTATTCATTGTATCTTTGTGAGCGCTCCTCACAAGAGGGCCCTGTATACTCATTTGACTATATGTAATACAGACTACTTGCCCCTTCACTGTTAAATTGAAATTTATTTTTTTAAATAGACAGCAACAAACTAAACTGTTTTTAAAGGTTTTTTAATATATATATACTAATATATAGCTATATATATTTTATATATATTTTATTTACCTATGATACAAGTGTAGTAGTTCTTGAAGAGCTTTTTTTTTAAACCTAATTGTATTATAAACACATGTTTCTTCACTAGGCCTATGTGTTGTCATGCATAGAAATTTTGGTAAAAATAAAACTTGCACTCAATCATAAAGTATTATATTTGATGTCATATAATCCAGGAGCTGTTGGTACACATTTTAATTTATTGAACTAATCTTTTTTTATTTCACAAACCTATGGTACTATTTTAGGTGTCTGAAGATTTAGGCACAGTTCCTAAATTAATAAAATGAAAAGAAATATGCAAATTGCAGCTTGCTCAAGGCATGAAAGTGGGCTAATTGTCTTTGCTTTAAAAAAAAAAATTAAATAAATAAATGAAACGTGCGGGAAGTCATTCGCAACTTCTTGTATCTATGGTGCAGGATCTTTCGAGGAGCACCTGAAGGCACCATTTTGACACGCGCTCGGTGTAACCGTGAGGTGGGAGGGAGGAGGGTTTGTTTGGTGACAGCTCGCGGGGACACGCCCGCCTTGTGTCAACAGCAGCAACAGCGGCAAGTTGTGCAGCTTTTGACACCGTGCAACTCCCACCTCAGCGGTGACTCAAGCGTCTCTCTCTGCAAGTTTTGTTTTCACGGAATAACTTCTCATACAACTAGATGAAGCGGCTGCCTGTTGTTCTGCAGCAGACTGCCGTGGCTTTCCGCGCCAGAGCAACAACGGAGATGTAAAGCAAGTTGCACTACCGCATCTTCCTCTTGATATGCTTCTGACATAACGAGGAGCCAAGAAGTGACAGAGGTATTTCGGCATTGTTTTGCGACATGTTTATGTCCGTGTACCGCCGCGCCACACGCTGCTGAAGCTACCGTAATGACACAGACAGCGTTTAGAGCCCAGTCAGCGGCGACAAGCCATTGTTGTGATGCTTACAAGTCACTCGAAGCTGGGACAAACGTGAGGTGATATATGTTGGGAGTTGTTTTATCTGTGTCAAGTAAAATGTCCGAAGCGTAAAGGCAAAGCGCGGTAGCAACTGACGAATGAGCCAACTTTGAAACGCTTTTTTAACGGTCGTCATAAAATTTAGTGCTGACCTTGGGCCGAGGTAACTTAGTCCCAGTACAGATATAAGAGTTGTAGCCTGTATAATACAGCTATAATAACATGTCGTGCAATTCAGTTTGTCGCTACTGGGCTCAAAGTTGCTTTTGCAACCGTTCTGCTCTTATAACGCTTGCGGCACGTCACACTGTAGGCAACGTCACAGGGGTTAATTAACATGTGCCAACAGGTGCGTTCACCTGCATGCGTGGCAGTAACCTGTGAAGCTGCCGTCTGTGTGCTGCAGCGTTAAAGTGTTTGGTAAAAGGTCTTTCAGAGCATGAATTTATGAGGCAGCTGATCTCATCTGAGAGAACCAACTCACCTCATAACTTATTGATGGCCCCAGGATGAAGCGTCCCAGTGCTAAACGTCACTCAGCTGATGATTTCAGATAGTCTTTGGTGTGTCCTTCAGAGGAGGGGGCTTCTCCTTGTTTATCCCTGCTTTGTTGTTTGGGGGCTTTAAAACACCGTGCACTTGCTACAGATATAATGCAATGGAGCTACATAAATCACTAGTTTACAACACTCTACTCACTCGACACAACTAACCGAGGGAAGTCTTTTAATCCTAAGATACAAATCAATGTTCCTTGTTTTTATCCTTTCCCAGCCCAGAGCTGAACAGAAACAGGCTTAGATAAAGTTATAGTCAGTCGTCATTGCCCGAGAGGCAGATATGAGGTCAGAGGTCATAATCAACTGCAGTACAGCACTATGGGGCTGGTAGAGATTCATCCGAGTTGGTTGATTTGGATGTATGAAGTATGAACAGTAAGTGGCAACCATAGATTGGTTAAAGGGACCGTGAAGCAAAGGGGCCCTTCATGGTTCCGTTCCATCAAGTGCCCCTTTGCTTCACATGTGCTTTGACAGCTATGACAGTGAGCCCAGATGCACAATACCAGGATTCTGGAACTAGCTCACCTAAATGGATTTCAGCAATTATTAATGTTAATAATTACCTTATCGTTAATATATCCAAATGTCTGTTTGAATAAGGACTATTCTTGTTTTAAAAAAAAACTTCAATACTTTCTGTCTTATATCAGGTTTGGGATCAGGACTATTTCTGTCTCACAGTACCTTGTTCCAATGATGAGCCCAATGTGATGTGTCTTCATGTTACTACATTTGTCCGACCAATAGTGTGAAACCAAAAGACTCTTCATTTACTATCATAATGACAACCAAAAGCAGCAAATCCTTACATTTGAG
The DNA here is from genome assembly GCA_037974645.1 of Hollardia meadi. Lineage (NCBI taxonomy): Eukaryota > Metazoa > Chordata > Actinopteri > Tetraodontiformes > Triacanthodidae > Hollardia > Hollardia meadi. Next base: position 8,627 of record JBBPCS010003612.1, read on the forward strand.
AAGCTGGGACCAGCAGATGTTTGACATGTTTTGCTTGAAAAATAAATTAAATGAATTATCTATCTAAACCTAATTGGTTATCAAAATAGTTGACAATTAATTTTCTTTTAATCGACTAATCGACTAAGCGTTGCAGCTCTATATGCGTGGTGCAGTAATTCCTGAAGAGCTTATTTTTTTAAAATCTATCTACTTAATTGTATTCTAAACACATATTTCTCCATGAGGCCTATGTGTTGCCATGCATAGAAATTTTGGTAAAAATGCAACTTGCACACGATTATAAAGTATTATGTTCGATGTCAAATAATCCAGGAGCTGTTGGTAAGGATTTTAATTTATTTAACTAATCTTTTTGTTACACAAACCTGTGGTATTATTTTAGGTGTCTGAAGATTTAGGCACAGTTCCTAAAATTAATAAAATGAAAACAAATATGCAAATTAAGTCTGTGTACTTAATGCTAAGACAAAAGATATTCTTGTTCATCTCTATTCCTTTCGCTAATCTTGATGATTTTATCTCACTTACTTTTGTCTTCTTTTCTTTTCTTTTAAATTTAATTTACTTACATTTATATACCTTTATAAATCTTTGTGTTTATTTTTGTAAAGTATATATTTTAGTGCTAACTGCTGACAAAAATAGTGCATTAGTATGCTAACCCTTTTGTTAAGCCTTGCTGTAAGACAACTCACTGGTTTGCACACAAATGCTTGATGTAACCTCTCCGTAACATCTCCTTTTCCTTTTATTAAAAGTGTCTATGTTACTGTCATATTCAAATCCAATCATCTAGTGAAAGTTCAGCTAACATATCCTTATTATCTCTTTCTCCACAATAGGACAGTGCATTTTCAATAATCTGACAATACAGAGGTTGGGATATATTTTGATACCGTAAACAAGGCGATATATTGTTTCATAGGCCTGTGTTCTTTGTGTTTACATGAGTGATGTGTGCTCACTTCTTCCTGTCGCGACGTCAGATTGGAGTGGAAGAGTCAAATGGTTGAAGATAGATTACACCACTGCCATCTTGTGGTCGTGGATTTTAAGGTGTTAAATGCAAAGTATGTAATCTCTACCACAAGGGGTCTAAAGTCAATCAAATGAAATGTACCATTACCTTGAAAAAAAAATTACTGATTTCTCCAGACTTGAATGGTGTTGGAAAGGCTCATACTCGAGTCGATTTTAGACATTTTAATGCGGAAATGTTACATATTAAGCTTTTATTTTTAAGTTACAATTGCCAAAAGAGAATGAGGTCATCACACATGCTCGGAATGCTCTTCTCTGGTGTTTGATATACTGTATCTTTATAGACTTTATTGCCACCTGCTGGCCTGGCATGCTTGTTTGTGTGTTTAGAATCATTTTTGCATTCTCGTGTAATGAAATATTTTTTTTAAAATGCAGGTCATGTGGACAGAATTTTTTTTTAAACCGATGGGGAAAATATCTGTTTTGCAAAATGTCCGTGCACATGTGGACAAGACCTAATTCATCTCCTTTTCCGCCTTATTCTCCACCATCTTCCATTTCAAGGCACTGCAGAGGAAGATGGAGATCCAGAGTGGTGTTCAGCAGGTGGAGCCCCGTCCTCTGGGCTCTCCACGGTCAGGGGCCAATCAACAGAATGATTTCGACGACAGACAGACAGATGACAGCGGCAGGCCTTCCGCTGACAACCACAGTAAGGATGTGCAGCCAGCAAGCCAGACAGATGACAAAAAAGTAAGTCGCAGACTCTCACTGGTCCACAGGGTGTGTCTGAATGTGATGATTGATGAGCTCCTGCCTCTCTATTAAGCTATTCTGGGTGATGTGGTCTGTACTTCTACATAGATAGACGTCCTCATTCACGCAAGTTATATCTTGCTGATCAGCAAAGTTGCAATGCGTTTTGCTTGTTTTATGTGGTAAAACATGCAACATGGTGTGGTGGCCATGATAACTGCAGAGTAGTGTGGGTTATCCAGTGTTGGAAGAAGCTGCTTGCTCACCAGTGTTGCAAGAAAAAATGAAACTCTATGTACTTTTGGTTTGTGGCTTCAGCGGTTTCAAAGGAAGTAGGTAATATGTTGTTATGTTGCCATGAAAACCAGTCAGCTCATACTACAAACCAGAACTATGATGCATACATTTAGAATTGCGTATTATTAAATACATACTGTACGTGCGGTCTCTGAGTGCGAGTGCTAATTCTCAAACACATCAACCTTCTGCCATCTTGAATGACAGAAAGAATGACAGTTAAATCCTTGCTGGCTCTCTTCCATCTCAAGGACGTCAATCATGCTACTCTGGCAGAAGTCAGAACCTCTTTCTGTCAATCGGCTTGAGAGGCTCTATAGGCCTAGGGTCAGAGAAGAGATAGCGGCAGAATAAACACAACAGACATACAAAAACATTCACTAGATGACTGGACTGAGTGCTGCTGGCAGCTCTGAATGGGATGCTTGTCATGGCTTGCTTCATCAGTTGTGAGTCCTGTGAGCAGACTTTGAGCAAACAGTAATTGACATAACCCTTTAAGGTCTTCATCTTGGTGAGGTGAAATGGCCTCTGAAGCATTTAGATAACATCAAAAACTGTTCAAAATGTCAAATAATATAAATGCTATAAACGTGGTGGCAGCTTATCTCAGCAGGAGGTCTTAACTGGCAAAGTATGTACTGTTACTTATACATTTTAAATCTGCTGCTTTTTTTTTAACCAATGTATCATTCAATCTGGAACAGCATTATCCATGTACAGAATATACTGTGTATGAGAGGCCCAGGCAAATGTATCCCCAACCAAAACTGTCTTTGTATTTTGGTTTGAATGTTTTTCCTTCAGACGTGTGCAGAATAATTAAAAGTCAGCTTCTTTCATGAAATACTGCAAGTATGTGCAGTCATACTGAAATAAAAGACTTCCATAATTTGAAGAAGTTGTATCGGTTGTAGGTGCAATGCTGCTGCATCTCAAGTTTATGATTTTCAGCCTGTGGGGGCTATTGTTCATGTACATACTGTATATAATTGACCAGTGGCTGACTGATAGTACGTTTTCTCCCGACTGACACGGTCTGATACTAATTAGTCAAAATTGTCATAGTTGGATGGATAAAAATAAACCACACAACGTTGCGTTTATTGTCATGTCATGTTTATTGTTGCCACTGCAGAGACTTGAGTACACAGTGTTCATATTATGGACGCGCATTTGTCTGCCTTTGGTTGTTGTTGCCACATTGTGAAACATTGAGGCATGAAGGTGTTAGCTTCTTCAGTTTACGAGAGCAGAGCTTTTCTGACTAGCTCACAATGGCAACATCAGACATTGTTTTGTTTTTTTAATTTTACAGTGGCAGTCCCCAAGTGGCTGACAATGGGCAACAAGGCCATGGTTACTGTCAGTACCCCTGTGTGTGTGTGTGTGTGTGTGTGTGTGTGTGTGTGTGTGTGTGTGTGTGTGTGTGTGTGTGTGTGTGTGTG
>JBBPCS010003614.1:0-12113 GCA_037974645.1 Hollardia meadi
TCTACATGTTAAGTGTCATGAGATAACTTTGTTGTGAATTGGCGCTATACAAATAAAATTTGATTTGATTTGATTTTTCTCCAAAGCACATTCTCTATTATACCATTTCAAAATGGGATTATGTAGGGAATAGTAATCATGTCATTTTGAAATAAAGCTCTAATTTTTCTATTATTGGACTGATGCTCTGCTGAGAAGCCTGCACCCATTACAGTATCAGATAGATTATTTTTGAACCAGTTTTCAAAAAATAAAGATTTATTTTTATTGAGAATGTCCTTATTGTTCCAAATGTAATGTGTTTGAATATGAGAGACCAAGCCAAAAGCATCTGCTTGGGAAAGTTTGACAATTTGATTGGGATTTTACTAATATTAGAATTGCACAATAATCCAGGCCCAAATGTTGGAAAACACATAATTAGGGATAGAATTCTATAAAGATGAAGGGTTTTCAGTAAATTGTCTAAGCCAATTAATTTTGAATGTATTGTTTAGAGTTGTGAAGTCCAGAAAATTCAAACCCCCACACTGAATGGTGTTCATCATCAGTGATTTTTTTACAAAGTGAATTCTGTTTTTCCATACAAAATTAAACAGCATATTATCAATTCTTTTGGACAATACACTGTCAACATCCACAGAGAGAGCCACGTAGGGAAGTCTGGATATGCCTTCAGCATTCCTCTCAAGGATAAATCTCTTTGTAACCATGAATTTAACTTCATTTGTGTTTTTTCAATGATTGGGTTAAGGTTCAGTGGACACCTCCCAAGTATGTAACCTGATCCCTCACAGGGATATCACATATATAACAATAACATAACAATTTTTAATGGCCATAAGTTCGCATTTTCGTAAGTTTAGATAGAGACCAGAGGCTTTTGAAAAATCCTTAATCAACTCTATTGAGAGAGGAATTTGGGAGGCTTCTCTCAGGAAAAGCGTGGTGTCATCTGCTAGTTGACTTATTTTAATCTGTCTATCCGCTACTGATATCCCTTGTAAAGCACTATTAGAAATATGAAGAGCGAGGAGTTGAGAGGCAATTAAAAATAAATAGGGTGAAATTGGGCAACCTTGTTTAATGCCACATGACACACTAAATCTAGGGGATGTACCAAATTGTAGTTTGACAGAGCTAGTGCCATTCTTATATAAGGTTCTAATAGTTTTGCAAAAACAGTCTCCAAAACCAAACTTTACAAGAGCTTTCAAAATGAAACCATGTTCAAGCGAGTCAAAAGCTTTGTAAAAATCAAGGAACAAAATGAAACTATTGTTATTAACTAGAATAATAATCTAATAAATCCAAAACCAATCTGATATTGTTTGCAATATGTCGTTTTCCCTTAAACCCAGTTTGTGATTCATCTACGACAGAGTGTAACACTTCTTTAAGTCTATTAGCAAATATGAGAGACAAAATCTTACAGTCATTATTTAAAAGTGTGATAGGACTTTTTTCCATTCTAAAGAAATAGGCTGAGTTTTGCTCACCCTCTTCCAACCATTTTATTCTACATCGAATGTATGCTCCTTTAGCTTTTGGTTTATATAATTAAATTTATTCTATTTCTTTTTAAATATTCACATCTCTCCCCATCAGACAAGGCCTCCTGTTGAGAAAGAGAGGCTAGTTGCACAACAATCTCTTCTTCAGCTGCCCTTTTATCCTTCCCTTACCAATTCCTCCCATAAGCTTTCTGAGGGGAAGTTATTATAATATACAACATGGATATATGAAATCATTGTGTTCACGGCCCCCCAGCGCTCACAGTGAACAACTGCGGCTCCATATTGTAATGAGAATACCACAGATCGCTCTCCAGTGGTTTTCTTGAGGTACTACAGAGCTACATTAAAATTGACGCTCAGGGCGACTCAATTTAGGTTTATTTGGGTTTCAGTTGATAACGTGTTTTAGTAGTGGGTATTCCCAAACAAATTAGCAGTTATTAAAGCCAATTAAAAGCAGCCTTGCAAAAACAGACTTGGTTAGCGGTCTAGTAGTTCCCACCAGTGCATTTTTCTAAATAACGACGTGCATGCGCCAGTCAGGACTCATCTTTACACACTGAATATCTTTGAACACAGCTTGTTGAGTTGAGGGTGTTGCTAAGGAGCGTTCGAGTGTCTACTCTGGTCCTATGACGATTGGATACATATGTCACGTGCTTTTTATTGCCCAACCAGATAGAAGACAGCGTCACTACCTGTTGAAGTTTATCCAAGCTACCGCTCTAGCAGACTTTTTGTGTTAACCTAGCGACTATTTTTTTGGGCAAAACAGAAAATTCTCTTCTGCTAATGAAGTATATTGTCAAGCCTTGACTAGTATATTTTGGGTTCTCATATGGTAAGTCGGAGAGTTAGTTAAAACAGGCTAGAAAGACTGCTGTTAGGTTTAGCTAATAAGCTATGATTAATGTCATCCCAATGTTTACTTCTTGCTAAGCTATGTTTTGTGATTTTAACTTCAAGACTGACATGCCCACCATAATCACCTAAAAATATTATTAGGTTGGAATTCATAGCTTTTATTATTCGTGAAGATTTTAGCAACTTAATTCAATTTAGTGTTTTGTGAATGGGATTAGCTAGTGTTTGATAATAAATTCTATATAATTTAGCCTTATAGGCTCTGTTCCATTGAGATGAAATAGCGTTAAGTAACGTTAAGTAAAAAGTCGCTTAAATAATACAAAATACACACAAAACAGTTATACTAGTATCTGGCTAGTAATCGCTACAAATGTTGCGTTGTACTACATGTTTACACCAGTTAAATATTGCACTACAGAAAGGTTAACCGCCTTATTAGGGACCGGGCAGCAGAGAATTTTCATATACTTTGACCTGGCAGGTTAATTGTGAAGTCCATCTCTGTTTTTCTCAAAAACTGTAAAACTCTTTAAACCTACAGTGCTGTGAAAAAGTATTTGCCCCCCTCCAGCTTTCTTCTATTTTTGCTTATTTGTCCTATTTAAATGTTTCAGATCATCCAACTAATTCTAATATAAGATAAAACACAATGTGAGTAAACACAAAATACAGTTTTTAAATGATCATTCCATTTATTGAAAGTAAAGATTTATTCAAAACCTATATCACCCATGTGAAAAAGTAATTGCCCCCCTAAACCTAATAACTGGTTGGGTCACCCTTGGTGGCAATAACTGCAGTTAAATGTTTGCGATAACTTGCAATGAGTCTTTTACATCATGTGGAGGAATGTTGGCCCACTCTTCTTTGCAGAATTGTTTTTAATTCAGCCACAGTGGAGGGTTTTTGAGCATGAACTGCCCGTTTAAGGTCTTGCCACAGCATCTCAAATGGATTCAAGTAGGGACTTTGACTAGGCCACTCCAAAACCTTAATTTTTTAGCAGAGGTCGACTTGCTTGTGTGCTTCGGATCATTGTCCAGCTGCATAATCCAACTGCGCTTGAGCTTTAGGTCACGAACTGATGGGCATGAAGGACATTCTCCTTCAGGATTTTCTGGTAGAGAGCAGAATTCATGGTTCCATCAATTATGGCAAGTCGTCCAGGTCCTGAAGCAGCAAAGCAGCCCCAAACCATCACACTACCACCACCGTCTTTGACTGTTGGCATGATGTTCTTATTACTGGCAGTAATCATGCCTTGGTGTGGCTAATGAAATTGAACCCAGTTATCAATTAAATTTAGTTAATTGGTTGATTTGGAAACTGAGGGGGCAATTATTTTCACGTAGGGCCAGGTAGGGTTGGATAGTTTTTTTTCCTTCAATAAATGAAATCCTCATTTAAAAAGTGCATTTTGTGTTTACTTGGTTTATCTTTGTCTAATATTAAAATTAGTTTGATGACCTGAAACATTTCGGTGTGACAAATATACAAAAATAGAAGAAATCAGGAAGGGGGCAAATACTTTTTCACAGCACTGTATCTCCTCCCACATTTTTTGTGCAATTGACACCAAATTTGCTACACAGCATCTTCAGGCTGTCCCACACAAACAATCCAGCCAGTTTTTTTGAAATATCAAAAATTGAGCCCACAGAATTTTTTACACAAATTTAAACATTTGTCTTTACATGCAGCCCTGCTGATAAGTCATAGTGTGAAGTCAGCTGGTTTTTCATTCTGTAGGTAGCTCAGTGACAGCTTGTTCTTGGTAGCTCTTGTTCTAAGATTGTGAGTTCGAGTCACAGGGGATGCAGTATGAACCTAATCAGGCATTGTGCTGTTTTATATGTTTCTCTGCTCCAACACACCTGATTCAAATGAATGGTTCGTTATCAGGCTTGATGACAAGGTGAGCAGAGAAACATCTAAAACATGCAGTACGTCACCAGGACCAGGACTGAGAAACACTGGATTAGAGACACATGATTTCAAAGAACTTATTACGTTTTAAATTATTCTGGTCTGCGCTCTTGTGCTGACAGGCCATCATGTATTTGTCATGTGTGAAACCACCTCATAATTCTCATTCTCATAATCTTAAACATGGAGTTATTTATATGGACAGGGAAAGCTGTAAATGAATTGCCCTTCTTGGGATCAATAAACTTGTATAAAACAAATTCCTGCCAGCTCAAAGCACCTCTCTGCATATAGTTCAATGTGATCATGATGTGTCTTTGGTGTCTAAGGTTGTGAGTTCAAGACCCGGGTAATGCAAAATGAAAATCAGGCATTGTGCTGTGTGAATTAGAGACATGACTTCAGGGTTTAGTGATTTTGGTCCAGTCAGTTCTGCTGATGGATCCACCTGTATTTCTCATTTGTCTTTATCCTCTTGCTTGTATCATCTTCCTCCTCAAAATGCCTGGTCCCGACCCACTACTGCACAGCAGCTATTATCATATTTTGTAATTGTGTATGGAATTATTTTCCTTGTGCTCCCACATACACCTCGAATCATGTCATCAGCTTATCAGTAAATTCTTTGTTAAATTCTGATGTGAACAGTTTATTTGGTTGGAGATACTAATCACCTCCTGTTTCACAGAAGAAAACATTGAGAACTCGGTCAAGTTCACCTCCAATTCATGTGCACGTCAATGATGCCACACCGGTCCATGTGCACGTTAAGAGCCAGAGGATGAGTCCTGCCAGGACTCCTCAGGTTCGAAATTTTCTTGACTTATAATATAAGTGATATAATTAGTTTATACTGTTTTCAGTTATTCTATTGTTTTTATTGTAAATATGCTGATAGCTTGTATGGTAAATATCCTTATCCTTTTTTCTTATTTCCTGATTAAAAGTTAGGAAATCTTGTGAAACTGATTCCACTCTTTCCCTTTCATACTACACACCTATTCTCATACAGTGTAGATATTATGCAGCAGAGAGATCTAATAGACAATGCCAATGACATGCTGCTGCACACTCTGTGTCTTAAAGGGGAAAGCCATGGTCGACAGAGGAAACCTCCGTCCTACAGCCAAGGTCAAAACTCGAGTGCCATGGATACCACCAGGAAAGGCCTCCATACGGGATGGTTCATACAAGTGGGAGGTAACGCATCTTTTAGGAAAATTATACGTAAATCCCAACTGCATTTTTGAAAGATTGGTTTTCTTTCAGCATTGTAAAAGATTTATCCAGGCACATATATAGTGTTTACATATAAAAGTGTAATTTACACCAAGGGGCCAACGCCCCTTCTTGAGATCACACCACTGCTGCCTGAACCAGAACCCGAACATTCCCAGTCTGCGCTACGATTGGCTGACCTCACATCAGAAGAAGAGGAAAGGCTGCACCGACGAATCAGCCAGTATGAGAGGAAGATCGACAGCTTACTGACTGAGGTCAGTTTCTCTTCGGTTTCCACTTTGATCTGAGCAGGTGTGCATCACACAAGTTCTTCCCTTACCAAGTACCTATAAGACTCATATCCATCAACAGATTGGACATTATATTGGCCTCATACTTTCATTTTTATTTAAGACCTTATTGATGTTTCATCATTCATATGTAGGATCAATGATTAATCTATAGAACGACCTTAGACACAAAGGGCACATTGTGATCATGTTGAGCTACACAGAGAGGTGATCTGAACTGGCAAGAATTAGATTCAGACAAGTTTATTGATCCCAAGAAGGGAAATGAGTTTGCAGCTTACTCGGTCCATATAAACAACTCCATACATAAGATTATGAGAATGAGAATTATGAAGTGGTTTCACACATGACAAATACATGACGGCCTGTCAGCACAAGAGCCCAGACCATAATAATTTAAAACTTATTCAATGACAAAGTTCTTTGAATTCATGTGTCTCTAATCCAGTGTTTCTCAGTCGTGGTCCTGGTGACATCCTGTCCTGCATGTTTTAGATGTTTCTCTGCTCCAAGACACCGGATTCTAATGAATGGCTCGTTATCAGGCTTGATGACGAGATGATCATTTAAATCAGGTGTGTTGGAGCAGACACATCTAAAACATGCAGGGTAGGGGGTCCCAGCACAATGAACAAGATGTTCATACTGCATCACCCAGAGTTCAAACTTACAACCTTAGACACCAAGAACAAGTGATGATCTCACTGAGCTACCTGCAGAGTGAGAAACCAGCTGACTTCATACTCTTAGACAATCAGCAGCTGCATTTAAAGGAACATTTTAAACTAGTGTAAAAAATTCAGTTATCAAGACAAAATTCTGAGAATTTGTGTACTTTATCTATACAACAAAGAGATGTCTGAAATTTATTTTTTACAAAGATTGATTGCCCCATACGTGAGAAATTTATGTTTAAAGATGTTCTAATTCTCATTGACTGCAATTGTTTACATGTTGTCAAAAATTCATTTAAGATGAAGTTTTCAATTATTTTTCATGAACATTGGAGGTTTATTTAGCTAGAATCTGCAGTATCTGTTTACAGTCAATTATTTTGATGCACTTTGGGCTCAGTTTTTGATATTTCAAAAATCTGGCTGGATCGTTTGTGGAGGACAATCTGAAGATGCTGTGTAGCAAGTTCTGCGTCAATTGAACAAAAACTGTAGGAGGAGATAGGTTTAAAGAGTTTTACAGTTTTTGAGAAAACCTGAGTGATGGACTTCATATTTTCTGCCAGGTCAAAGTGTATGAAAATTTCTGCTCAACCGGTCCTACATTTTGGTGAAAGTGTCAAAGTTGTAGCACGTACAGTTGATTTGTTATGAATTTTGTTATGAATGAAGTTTCAAACGTTTGCTGTAGTGCCACCATCAGGACTATCAACACAAAGTCAGGTAAGGAAGTTTGGCTTAGGACTGGACCTGTGAGCAAAGTTTGGTAAATTTCTACACACTTGAAGGTAGATTTAAGAAGAAGAAGAAGAAGAAAACCAAATAAATGTGCCTTTTACTGACATTTTGCAGAGTGATGTGTAGATTACAAAAATTATAACACAATGAAACTGGCAAACAACCTAAACAATGTTTTACTACAAGGTGACATCATCCTATATTATATTATTCTGCGTAAGGTTTGCACACTCTTCTTTCATAAATACCAGTTTGTGTTGGAAATTATGTATACATGGTTTTTGTGCACATGTATCTTTTATATATCTGAGGAGAAAATAGATTGTCTGGTCTGATGAGAAAACAGTACTGCTCTTCCATCTGGCTAACACCATCCATACTGTGCATCTAAATACAAAGTCCTGATTAAACAGCACATTTTTTGCTATATTACGAGTTAGAAGCACTCAGACCTCCAATAATAACATGTTCAAGATCTCTTCATTGGTCATGCATGCATACCATGCATCAGTCAGAAATGACTTGAGATTTGGAGGCCCGTCTTATTACACCCTCAGAGTTTGTATTGTATGGGTGGCTCACAGAAATATTGTATGGGTGTGTCCGTCCACATGTATGTTTGCACATCTGCCTGCGTGCAGGTGGAACTGCGGAAGAAGGAGCAGCTGCTGGAGCGTCAGTTGGAGCAGCTGAGTGTCTCCCAGCAGGTGATCGCTGAACAGGAGGAGGAGCTGGCTGAGGTGACCAAGGAGCTGGAAGAGACTGAGCGGGAGAACACACGACTACGGCAGTCCATGGAGAAGATGATGGAGGACACCGACTACAACAGGCAATATTATACTAAACACATTTGCCTCATATGACGCTCTGTAAACTTCCTTTTCTCCTTCTTTTTCTTCTGTTCTACTTCTTCTCGCTTTTAATGTTAACATTTTCTGTTATTGAGGATTGTGCTAAGAATAGTGTACAATGAGGCAGCCTGTATAAGTACCTTATGGGGCTTTTCCACTGGTACTTTTGGCTGCGCTGTGCTGTGCTGATTTACGTTTCTATTAGCTCTTCAACCAAGCTGAGACACAACCGAGATAGACTACCTCCAAAGCGAGCCTGGCCCGCCTTCAAGCGGACTGCAGTGACATCTCACCAACCAAAGCTCACCCCCTCTCCCCTTCAAACAAGCGTGTGTTGTGAGACTAAACTCATGTCTGTGCAGGAGACCAGCGAGAAAGACATTTGTAAAAGTCTGTGTTCAGCTCTCAGTACTAAGTTTAGTTTCGCTCCTGCATCTCTGTTTGTACTTTCAGATATTTGCTTTATTTTACTGTTTCATCATGTTGGCTTTCAGCTGCAGGGGTCATGTTAATTTACTGCTAGTGAAAACCCAACATTTCCTGACTTTGCTGCTTTATAATAAGCTTTTAGATAACAAAATGGCAGGGGAATTTTACTGTGAAGAAGCTATCAGAAAATATATGTGTTTAACACCAAAATAGCTGAGCTTTGTTAGCGGCTATTTATTAATACTGCAGGTACAAGTATAAACAGCACAGTGAGCTGTTAGATGAGGAGCTGCAGACTCTTTTCCTGCACTTCTTTAGCTCTCCTCCAGCAGGTAAACAACTTTTACCTGCCGTGCTGTGTGATGGACACAGCACGGACAGAGAGTGAGATCAGCTATGCCGTATGAAATGATTCAGTTTTTGTGAAAAATATCGCTTTTAAAACACTTGTCAGCAAGAATTCTTGCGACATGGATTCCTCTCATGGATTTTTTCTGCCTGACCAGAATCTTCATATAACTGACACATCTGGGGCTCTCCTAAAGCAAAGATAAAGTAGATGTCTTTTAAGAAAGTTGGTGATATTCTTGTTTACTTCTCAAATTAGTATCACAAATATACAGTACATCACTGAGAAATGCTTTAAGACAGACTCAGTGGCAAATAGTCAGAATGTCTGTCTGGTTTCAGTCCTGGTCCCTGTGACTCAGAGCCATGCTAGCTTTATTTATGTTTTTGAAAATTATGTTGGAATGCGAAATACAACAAACCCTGTCAATCCAGGTTTAAAATATTCTGGGTAAAGAATAGGTGCTCTGTCTGATGCCTCTCCATCGAAAAGAAGGTTGAAAGTTAGATTTTGTTTCTCCAAAGTCTGAAGGCAGATTACAAGAACATCTGATTCATGTTCATCTTTAAAGGGAAAGTTCACCCCCACATCAAAAATACATATATTTTCTCTTCCCTGTAGTCTTGCCCCTGTAACCTTTATCCATGAAGATTATTTTGGTGTGAGTTGTAGAGTTTTGGAGATATATGTATAAAAACTAGTGATGTCTGCTTTCTCTTGAATGAACCATGTTGAACCATGCTCTAAACAGGGCAAGATGTATGCATTAATGATGCCCTCCTTAGTTAGCTAGCCTCTCATCCATGAGTAGATGTACGCCTCCTTCTGCACATTGATACACAAATGTGGATTATCTTGAGTAACTGGGTCATGTTTTCAGGCAAGAGACATTGCTGTTGAGTTTTTCAAATGTATCTTTTTGGTATTTTGAGCACCACAAGCGAAGTGCCATCTAGTTCCATTATATTGGAGAGAAGACAGACATCTCTACAGCTGATATCTCCAAAACTGAGCAACTCACACCAAAACTATCTAGATGGATAAATAGCACTATAGGTAAGAGGAAAAATATGTATTTTTGATTTTGGGATTAACTGTTCCTTTAATGTTTGCCCTCTATTACAGTTTTTTTCTTCCAGATTTTTACACTTTGATAATCCCAATCCACTGCAAACAGTCTCATTAACAACAACAAAACTACATGTCACCTGTGTCTTAGATCAATATTCATATGAACCTATAGGAATATTGGTATGATAATGGTAAGACAAAGTTTGTGTACCAATGCACTTGTTCCTGCCTTGTACTTGCAGATTAAAGGGGGACGGTATGCAACGAGACAAAGGTGCTCTTCTCAGGAAACTGATGGAGGCTGAGGAAGACGGGACAGCAGCTGCCAAACAAGTCTCAGCCCTGCGGGATTCTGTTTCCAAACTATGCAGTGCTGGTGGAAGTGTGAGTATTAACTCAGTATAAGTAATGTTGATTTTCAACGTGTTCAACATGTTGAACATTCAACATCTGTAGCAATGAACCAAGGGGATCCTTAAATCACACATTCTTTCATGTAAAGTCTGATCTTATAGGTGATATGTATCTGATCCACTTTTCCCAGATTCTATTAAATTTGTCCAGTTCCAATCTGGAAGAGAGTCAACTTTTCCATTACATATATATTAAGCATTACTTCGACCCAGCCCTCCACCTTAGATAACTCCATCTTCAGCCATTTTTTTTGTTATAGCTTTCTTACTTGCAATTGGCAATATCCTAAACATATATTTGTCTCCTATGCTTGTGAGTCTCATGTTCATTTTCCCCAAGTATAACACCTCAAATGTGAGCGGGAATTTAACCCCCATTATTTTCTCCATACATTTCTTTAGCTCCTGCTAAAGGGGCTACTAGAAGGGCAGCCTCCGCGGCTTTATTTGCTCCATATAATCTCCAACACCTCATATCTTGAAATATCTTGTGATGTTTTTTCATCCATATCTTCTCCAAAATAAGGAGCTGCATATTAATCTCTTCCCATTCGTCTACTGATAACATCATATTTGTCTCTTTCTCCCACTATATCTATCTGTAAATATCTATAAAGGTCCTGATTGAGTAAATCATAGTAGTCCTTTAGTTCTTGAAAGCTTTTGATGTCCTTCTTCTTTAAAGCCCCACTGCATAACTTTTTTACCTTAAAATAACAGCTTCAAAATCATTTTGATGGGACACCCCCCCCCCCCCCCCCCCCCACTATGTAACTTTGAGGTAGCGTCCCGGAGACATGTCGCGTGACCACACAACGCTTTACTGCAGTTACTCCACCTTTCGGCTAGCTATGAGAAGAAGCTAGCTCACTATGTTCGGTATGTTCGCCATGGCAGAGGCGCCGAAGAGACAGAAGAAGACTTTGTCGGAGGAAGTGAAAAAGAGTGACCAAGCAAGAGATCGGACAAGAGTAAATCTTGGTCTGGCTTTTAGTCGTTGAAAAGAGCTAAAAGACACTAAGGGATGCAAGACGGACGCTGAGCTTGCCTTCTTGTTGCTGGACTAGTGAGGAATAACTTATCGTAAGCTGGCTTGCTATGTGTTGTTGTGTTTGCTTCTTGTTTGGCTGTGCTAGTAAAGTGGTCCAGTTCTCGAGGTGATGTTATCAAACTTCTACTACAGAACCGGATGTGAGAGGACGCTGGCGTGTATGTCGCCGCTTCTCAATCCGAGGAAAATACTGCAAATTGTGCTTCTACTGCAAGTAGGAACTGGTGTGACTGTTTCCGTCAATTCTTATCTTGTCTCAATACTTTTCAGTCCTGTGCTGCTAACTTTTTTGAAGGTTGTACACTTCTGTGTGTTAGCCACAGATGAGCTGTTAGCTCCGCCGATCAGCTGTTAGCCTATCCCCGCTATTCGGCAATCCACCGGTGCACTCAGCAAACTGTGGATTACCTCTCTGGTATTTCACAATTGGACTCTTCTCTGCCTCTACCTCAGGACTATCCCCGACCTGTCTTTTGGTCCCGTCATGTGCAGCGATTGTGCATACTTTGACCGACGCACAGCCAAAAATTGTCAGAGTATGTTTACCTCTAAAGTTAGACATAATCTACGGCCGCCGAGTTTTGTTTGTGGTTGGCAGTAGCCGACATTACAGCTGCCGACTAGATTGTTACCGAAACCTGGGATTCCCTTCATAGTTTCACCCCCTGTAGCTGTTATAAATGCCATGCTATGTA
>JBBPCS010003615.1:0-12113 GCA_037974645.1 Hollardia meadi
TTTTAAAAACACACACACACACACACACACACACACACACACACACACACACACACACACACACACACACACACTCTTGCTCTCTCTCATCAATTCTGATTCTTACCAATTTATGCAATCCTCCACTCAAATGCATAACCGTCCGTTTAATGAACAGTACAGACTCAACAATGAATAAAAGAAGCATTCATTCACAAACTAATCAGGAGACGTTAAAAGTTTTACGTCCACATCATAAAGTATCAGTCGGCTACATGTATCAGACACATGACTTACAAACCCTGTTGCATGTCCTTGACATATACAAATACTTTCCATAACTCCTTATCATTTAAAACTAGGTTAAATGTTCATTATACAACAAACAAACAGAACAGTATCAGACTGCAGAGGCTATCAACAATCACAATCTTACCTACTCAGGTAACCTGGCCCTATGGGTCTGGGTCTGTGGTGTGGATTTTCTGTGCAACTGCAACAACTGCAATAAAACTACTACTCATGCAGCTAAATCCAGGCAAACAAACCAAAGGAAGCATTAAAACACATAAAACAATTGCACATAAAGCTACATGGGCAGTTCAGTCAACAGAAAAGTTACAGAGAAAGAAGGGGTTGTGCATTTCACTCACCCTGTTTAAAGAGGATAGGCCTTTCTCCCGTCTTTCATGGTGAGTTTCCCACTGGCCTCCACTGGTGGTCCTCCACAACAACATAATCAATGGATATTTTGGCTAGGTTGACAAGTCTGTCCTGTCCACACAGGTTTAAATTTTTTTTTTTTTAATCCTTTTTTGACAGGAAAAGGAGCACTCTGCTGAAGTGCTGGTGGCTGGTATTGTGAGCATAAGCTGGAGTAGCTTGTAGACCTTGCAGAGTGTGCCCTGTAGGTCATCCTCAATAAGAAGCTGTACGAGCTCTCCTGGTGGCTTGTGAAACAACTTGTTAATGTACAGTGCACACAGCTCATTCCTTAACTTGGGCTCATCAAATAAAGGATATGTCTCAATCAGCTGAGCCAACTCACTTCTGGGAAATGTAGCAGGCTTGCAGAAAGATGCAAATGATGTGTTATCTCGTACCCGAAAAAAGCTCAGATGCTCCATATCTGCAAATCTTTGGGTCATGTGCAATACTATACTGTCAGCAATCTGGAAATAGAGACGTGGTAAAGATACAACAGTGTCCTTGTCTCCTTCTTGGTGCTGGTTAACCCCCTGCTCCAGGTGCTCCCAGCCACGGAGACGATGTTTACGTCGCGGTACAGGTTCTCTGACCGTCTGGACTGTTTCATCGTACAGGTAAATGCCACTGAACGTCTCATCTGTTCTTGCGGCTTTAAGCACTGAGAGTGCTCCTGATTCCGATCCTGACATTTTTTGATGTCCACCATCCCACTTTGCAAAACCCGGAAGAGTGGTTCCTTGAGGCCGAATATGGACTGAAAGACTCCAAGCAGGAAGTTAAAGACAGAGTCCTCAAGGCCACACACTGTGCAATGGTCTCTTTGTCCCATCCTGGCTCTGTCATTATCTTATCGAAAGTGATACACAGTGACCTGCGTCCTTCATGGATTGCATGCATCACACAGCTTTTGAAGTTCCACCTCACAGCAGAACCCCCCGGTACATGCACAGCTTGATCAACTTCACAAAGTAATGCTGATCTCTTACATGACCATGAGAGAAAAGTGTGAAAGGCATCAAGACTGGCAAAAAACAGTTTGGCTGCTTGAATGTTATTTGTTCCTTGTGCTAAAACCAAATTTAACTTACGAGCATAACAGTGGATGAAAAGCACATTGGGGCAGTGGGATTTCACTAAAGCTTGCACTCCACCGTGCTGTCCACTCATGCAGCTAGCTCTGATGCAAGTCTGACAAATACGTTTATTTTCGGGACTGTAGTTCCCAATGGCTCTCATTACAACTGATGTTTTAGCGTTTGCATCTCTATCTGAGCTGACATTATAAAAGCCTAGAAAACGTTCACACACACTGCCTTTTTCATTAACATATCTGATGATGTCAGTGAGTTGGCTTTTCTTGGAAATGTCTGATGTGTCATCCACTTGAAAGGGGACATGTTTATTTCATTATCACTCTCATCCTGGATAATGCAAGCAATGCTTTTAATGATATCATTCTATATGGTGTTTCACATACCACTGAAGACTGTTGATGATCCCAAATGTTCTGCAAGTGTAGTGTCAAACTCTGCAAATGCATGTACCAGCTCAACAAAATTGCCTCTGTTTGAGCTGCCAGCGGCCTCATTGTGTCCCATGAATACTTGTTCTTGCCGCGCAAGGTAAAGGCTGCAACAAATGTGGTGTCCTACATACACTTAGCTCTAGAAATGGTTCATGTACACAGTCGGATTTGGCTGCTAAATGGGAAGTAACCGCCTACTTTTCATGAGCTAATGTTCTGATTGGTTAAGCACAGATAAACACCGCCGCTCTCTCACTCTCACCCAACCACTCACTCACTCCGCTAGTAGCCTGCACACTGCAGCTAAAACACTCGCGGTCGAGGCAAATCTCCAAAAACAAGATCCATCCATCTGTCTGCAACATTTTTCTCCTTTGGAAGGCTGTGCAGTGATCTGGATGAAGCACTGCAGCCAGGAATAAAACACTTTTCATGGCCAGTTCCCCGTCACATTGCTACACTCTCCACACTTGTCTCAATCGCTTTCCTGGGAACTGTGGGAAGAAACGGACAATGAGGGGGTGGGCTTATGCGATGTTTTTAGATCGACGACTATTGATTATCTGGTTTCCAGGTATCATAAAACACAACATCATAAAACACTTCAAACGAGACAAACAACAACAACAACAACAAAAAACTCATCGTAAAACACATTTCAAACTAGACATAAACAAACTAAAAATCACCAAAAACGTCTTGGTTTGTCTTTCCACTTTTCCAACAATCGGAAACTCGAAAACTTGGTGGAAATAAATCCTTAATTCACAGAGTTAGATGTGAATATATTTTGACTCCACTCTGTTTAATTCCCTGCTGCTAACGATCTGAGAAGAGGCATAGGCTAATGGGCTGCCGGACAGTGATTGACTGTTACTTTGTATTGGACAGGATTTGTTGCTATACTTTCAAGGGGCACTACTCAAATGACTGCCTGTCTGAAGGAATTCATTCACCAAACACACAAACATGACAGTGGACAGTGTTGAGCTGTTGTGAGTAT
The DNA here is from genome assembly GCA_037974645.1 of Hollardia meadi. Taxonomy (NCBI): domain Eukaryota; kingdom Metazoa; phylum Chordata; class Actinopteri; order Tetraodontiformes; family Triacanthodidae; genus Hollardia; species Hollardia meadi. Next base: position 3,216 of record JBBPCS010003615.1, read on the forward strand.
TGAGCTAAGCTACCAGTTACCCCCATAGAAATGTAGCAAGCTAAAGCTACAGCAACATGGCAAAAGTAGCTTACTACTGTACATCAAAGCTATTTTTCCTTTTTAAAAAACAAAACAAATTAATTCCAAGTCAGTGCTGGCCCAGTGATCAACTGTCTGTCAAACAGATAGGCAGGCAAAAATCAGGTCAGGTTAAGACTAGGTCAAATGGTATGTTTTGTCAGATTGTTGTTCCTGTTCATCAATGGTGTCATAAAAATAATACAGAAAATACAAAATACACAGATCCTGTATATGGGCTGCCCTCTTCTGACAAGCAACGTCTCTACCTAGAGATGGCTGTATAAATCCATTGAGGATTTGAGTTTGAATATTTTGACCCTTTGAGGTTGCTGTAACTGGTCAGTGTAATAGCAGAGTAGCTGATTGAGTTAGCAAAGTGAAGTCAGCAGCTATTAGTTTGTTTCCACGGAGCATAAAAATATATGCTTAAAAGAATGACCACAAGTGTCGTATTATGCTAAGCACGTGTCGTCAAGTGGGTCGTTTGATAGTATCATTTTGGTTGCGATGCTAATTTCATTTAGTGCTTTAATGGTAATTCCTATCATTAGCATTGAGCTAACGTACTAAGCTTTAAGATTTACTGTATATTGGAAACAGATGAATTAATCTTAATCTCAGACAGATTTTCATAATAAGGAAACTTAATTACTGAAACAACTGACTAAATGACCGGTTCAGTTGTTTCCGTTTTGTGGTGCATTCAAAGCACAGCTGACAGCTGATTTGTTCTGCATTAATTTGACTGAGCTGATGGTCAGAGTGAATGTATGGGAGCCAGCAAGGATAAAGTTTGCGAACTTAACCGAAATAGCCAAAATACTAAGTGAGCCATGGTGGTGTTAGGTTCATTTGAGATGAGCCAGGCCTGCACTGAATAAAATATCAGAATAGAATCATATGCTATGAATCCTCACATCCTTCCCAGAGGGATGTGAGGATTCATAATAGTCGGTACTATCTGACAGATCAATAGCTGTTGTCTTTTATTTCTTTCCTCTGTGTTTGTCTATGAATGTTTTCAGTTTATTTATATAGTTGGAGAGGGACAGGTCCACTCAGCTGATATATATAAAGCGGCAGCAAGCTAATATGATGCAGATTTACATGATAATTCATGTAAAAGGGAGGTTGTCATAATTAAGACATGCCAACAGACTAATACATGGGCCGGATATAAAATTTCAGTAAATTAGAATGAGATCAAACAGGATGTCAGTGTTTCTGTAACTTCCTGTACAGACTGTACAGGCAGCTTTTTGAATTATAGCTGGCAGTCACACTCTGGAGTCAAATCGAAACCATACAAGTTAAACCCCTAACCATATTCACCCTCATTGTTACTTTCACAGCTTTCGTATCTTACAACTGCAAACACTCAGGAGACTCTCTGTGCTTGTAAATCAGGTTCACTTATAGGTTTGTATTGTGCAAGTGTTTTATGGTCTCAATTTGTATCAGTGGTTGGAGACTGAACAGCAGCACTGTGGGTGAGCACTTCCTTCTCTACACTGGCAAGCAGAGTTTCTCCACCACAACAGCTACCACATCCTGCAAGTCAAGAGTTGCAAGAACACTATGTACTGTACATTCCAAAACAAAGAGAAGAAATTTAAACTCATCGGCCCGCCCTCATCAAATGTACCTTGCTTACTGCTGACACCACTTGAAAGGCATAATGCAACTCTGAATAACACTATGTACTCTGTGTTGGATATCACAAATAGTACAGATAGACAGAAATATATACTGGACACTGATGTTACACTGCAATGACTGCAATGTTAAAGCCCATGGCATAAATATTTTCATACCATATTATACAGTATTTTCATAAATATTTTGGCCTATATTCACAATTCTACACACCAATTCCACTACAAAGATTTTGGAAAGCTGTAACATAGACCCAGCTTGCAATTACTTTTTTTTTCACTTAAAAAACAGTTTTTCTGTTTCTGTGGAGGAGCTTTGTGAAATCTGCACTTCCATATATTTTTTATAAGTGATTGGTCAAATGAATATGTGTAATACATAGACTGGATAAATCGTGGATGGAGCTTCTGGGTCTGAAAAGTGAAGTCAATGTGAAAGTGCCTAAAACCTGCTGTCTTTCTAATGGCCAGCAGGAGGCGCCTCCTCTGGTTTCAAAAAGAAGTCTAATTGTATGTAAGCTTATGAGAAAATGAGCCGACTTCTCACTTGATTTATTACCTCAGTAAACTGTTTCCTAATGGGTTTATGGTCTCAGTTGCTAGTTTTAAGTCTTCTTCAATACAGCATGATGTTCACTTTGTAAATTGTTGTCCCATTTAGAATAAAATACAAGATAAAGTAGGATATGCTTTAGGGCATGGCTACCTTGTCAATGACAAGTTGCTACCATGGCGTGTCCTCGGGTTCTAGTTGGATCAGTCAGTATATCCTCCCCAGTTCTACCCTCTCGTCCAAATATGGTTACTCCTGGCTCCAAAAGCCCCCCAAAAAACCAAGATGGTGACGATTGGTGCAAACCAATGAGTGATGTCATGTTGGCTCCGTCCCTGTGTAATAGGAAATGGGCTGGTGGCTACGAGCAGCCCACAGAGAATTATTACCCATTCTGCAACTCTACGCACCGTTTTAGTGTCTTACAGCTAAATGTTCTCAGGAGTCAATGGAGAGTGACTATTGGACATCTCTCAGATGGCCAGAATCCACATGAATGCTAACATTGCTTTGTATTGTATACTGTATATTGTATTAAATGTCTAAATAAGCAACTGTTTGCTAACATGTTGGTCGTTACAACTTTAAAGTGGTGATAACATCTCAATGTTATGTTTACAGATTGTTACAATGCCCCCATTTGGCCAAAAAACAAAAGAAATCCAAACAAACCAAACACAAAGACCCATACTATGCACTGAAGTTGAGATATCCTGGTCAGAGCTACTTTAATTTTAAATTTAAATTTAAATTTGTCCCCAACTTTGTGGAAGCGCAATAATAATAAATTACTAGAGCACCCCTTTAGACAGACAAGTAAATATAAAACGCTGCTTATTTAAGAATATTTCCACAATGTGGCTTATTACTCCGCCAAGGAGGTTATGTTTTCACCCATGTCTGTTGGTTGGTTTGTTTGTTTGTCTGTCAGCAGGATTACACAAAAACTACTGAATGGATTTCCACGAAAGGATGGGGCATGGACCAAGAAAGAACCCATAAAATTTTGGCCCGGATCCGGATAAAAACATTTTCATTAATTTTCCAGGGAATACTGCATGGATCTTGATTTTTAAAAAAAATCTGGCATATTTAGAAGACTGGTATCTATGAATGTGTACAGTTTAGTGCGGATCCAAATAAAAATCAGTGTTAAATGGACTATGCTTAGCAGGAGCATAGCAACCCCCCCCCCCCCAAAAAAAACCCCCATATCATTATCTATGGACACAGTCGTGACCATAATGACTTGCTGCAGTTGGTGCTAACCATTTTGCTTTGCTGTTAATGATAAAATAGCCAGAATCCTTTTCTGCTTTAAAACTTCAGTCTCCACATGGCATCTTATTATCCACTATAGTAAGAAATGAAAGCAGAACAACAAGCATTCCAAGCTTAATATGTTCTCACTTGATGCTACAACACAGGCAGTGGCTAATAGAAAAATAGCATTCTGAAATAACCCACAAGTGTACACTCAGAAGTCTGGGGTTGGGCACATAACAGGCCCCTCGTAACATCCATGCTGAACAAATACTGATTATTGTTCAATCTTGATACCCACAGGACCATGAGACTAGCTGTATACAACAAAGTCTTTATATTTCTGAGCATCTTTTCCACAAAAGTGATCTGAGGTGAAAGACTGGAAGACAAGGATGCTCTAATTACTGTTTGTCTTTGCATTCAACTGCAGATGCTTTGCCACAACAGTGTATAAACATAAAGACCTTCAGCTGACTCTTAGCTGAGTATTTATATTATGCCTCTTACTAGTGAGTTGTACATGATACCCTGTTAAACCTTTTGCCAGCATGAATGAAGGCAGCAGATCTTTGGGAGGAGCAGCACAACAATACAGCAAGCCATCAAAATAAGGGCAAATGCTTGAGGCATGAAAGAAGTCAACATTCTTTGAGTCTGACATAAAGTTAATGACACACACATTTGTGTTCTCGCCTTCTGTACCAGACCAAAGAGCATTTTTCTTACTGTAATGTATTGTTTAACTATCACCAGACAGCATCCTGTAAACCAGTAACTGTCTCGAGACAGAAGGCAAATGAAAAACTGGATCAAAGGTTTCACCCTCACCATGTTGGTGCTTTCACATCATCGAACAGTTCTTCTCAGTGAATCCATTTCGTGTAAATGCTCCACTTAATGTGAAGTTTAGTTAAGGGGGAACACAAAATGATGCAATGATGCAAGGTTTCCTACACTTTCATAACTTCATACTAAACTTTTACAGATAATATGAAACTGAAAACGTCTATTGAAAAATAGAAATGGACAACATTTTTTTTTTCTGTCCAGCAACATAGACATGCAGAATGACAGATCTAGATGCCCTATAGTGCCGGGCAGATTTGCTCTGCAAGGGAGGAGTTTAGCATACTCCACCTGTTGCATAAACTTTTTAAAAAATTATTATTTATTTATTGTAGAATTGGGCAAGGGGACTGGACCGGACCGGACAGGGAAGGCAGGCAAACCGTCAAAGGAAGGCAGGCCACCGCCCCGGGGCCGCTGCCGGCACCCCAAGGGCAGAGCCGACGTTTCTCCCCCGGGCCGCAGACCCCTACTCCGCCCCCGGTGGGCAAGCGACAGGGGCGGTTATGTGGTTAGCTAAGGTGCTGCAATTACAATTTGGGGGGATGGTTGGGGCATGGATACCCCGTGCCCCAACCATCCCCCCCACCCCCTCTGTTAGGACATTTTCTTTGCAGCACATGGACACAGCAGAAGGCACACTTGAACAAACAGATGCAAAACAAAAGCAGTAAATATTACATCCAGTTGTAATAGAAATTGTGGCTCTAGTTGTTTTGAAAAGGAAATCAGGTCCTTATCAAAATGTCAGCCCTGCTAACAATCTTCAGTGGTAATCCCGTTGTACAACGTCAACTTGCATCATGAATCAACACTGACGAGCAGCAGTGCACAATAGTGATAGCCTTGACCAATATGCATCTTATCTGAGGTGGCATTCAGATGAGAGTCGATCTTGATCCGCCGACCATTATGCTCGGAGCTCTCTAATACTTAATTTACCAAGCTGCATCACACTGTGCAACGTGACACAGGCTCGTCATCATGGCAACGGGTGTTACAAAAAGGACAGCAGATGGTGTTTTCATGAAAGAATTCAAGGCAATAGAAGAATCAACCGAATGACTTTGTATTGGGAGTGCACTTATCATATTACATTAAGTTCTCTAGTTGCCAGGAAAAAACACAGGCCAATGTCAAAAAGGATCGCTGATACACAGGGGCTATCCGGTGTGTTTCAGAAATGCTACAGTGTTCCTGTAACAATGTACACAGTCATGAGCATGATCCCACACTGGAGACTGAGAGCTGAGGGGGTCCAAATAATACACCGGGGGTATTACAACCAATAATCCATGCACTGCTATAATGACCAGCAGTGAGAGCACGGTCATGACAAATGGCTGACAGCTGCAGCTAACAATCACCTGCAGATCCATGAATGATGTAAGTTATCTTCCTTACATTTTAGCTCCAACACATTTTCCCATTTTATGTGTAGATAGAAGCCTTTTTGTTTTCATTCTGAGATCTCCTCTGAGCTACACGACTGGCCTGTTACTCTTAATTGTTAATAAGCTGTCACATATATTTCCCGCCTTGTATTATACTGGAAACAGTTGTGGGTTTGCCAAGCTGAAGGGTTACAAAAGCCTTTGCCGTGGGGTAAATGTATCAAAAAATAATAAATAATTAAATAAATGACTCAATGAATAAATTAATATGCACCAAATGCACAAATAATATAAAAAATAAATTTATAAATAAATGGCATTAATTCATTTATAAAGTGTGACATAAATTGATTTTCTGTTTTAGTTTGCTACTGTATTTATTTAATTGTGTATTAGTTCCCCTATTTATTTACTTTCTCTCTTAATATCCCAATTTATTCATAATATTTTCATAATAATTTATGTATTTTTAAATTAACTTGTTTATTTATGCATTTATTTTTGTATTATTTTCCCTTTACATTGTCTCCCATTTATTTCCTCACACTTGTTTTTCTATTTTTCTTGTTTAGGCATTTCTACTTCCTTATGTAAATAAGGAGGCTGTCATTCAAAGTGTGTGAACTTTTTGCCAATTAATTGATCGACATCATAGTGCACTGATCGATTGCTTTGCTCCCCACACTGGTGGATCTATGCACTGTGGTATCAATCAACCAAAAGGTGAAAAGTTAACGTGATACACTTTGACAGCCGAAATACATAAAGGAATGTAAAACAGAATACAGAAATAAATAAGTGTGGGAAAATGGCATACTAATATAATTGAGTAATTTATATATTTATTCATTCATTTTTGATTTTGGCCTCCATATATTACTTACGTTAACTCAACAGTGAGGTTTTGATGTTGTTTAAAAATGTGACAGAGCTGAGTGTAGTGAGTTTCACTTCCTTCAGTGAACAGCAGAATAAGCCAACAGGGGAAGAGTTTGCATTTAGTGCTTTTCATAGCTAAAATTAAGCAGCTGATCAGTTGATCAACTTATTCAGATTCAGATAAATTTTTTGTTGTTGTAAAATTAAGGAAGATTTTTTATTTTTTTTATTTTTGCCATTCCTGTCAAACTTTTCTAATGCGATAATTCAAAATGTACAAAAAATCTCGAGGTCTATTAAGTAGCTACTCTCGAGGTTTTGATTACACAATCTTCATTAGCAGAGGGAGTTATCATTGAATTTTAGATGCTTTTCGCATTTTTTCTGAGCAATTAGAGCACTTCTTGTCCTTGTTGGCTGATAACATCTAAGGTTCCATGAAAACTGGGCACACTCTGCTGCTGATAAAAATCATGTGATAGGCTCCAGCATGCAGCTACTAAAGCTGACATTGTTTTGTCAAACGTTGAAGCCAACATGGAGGAGAAATCCTGAAAGTGCTATAAAAAAAAGAAAAAGAATCCTTGCTATCCTTGGTTTGAACATGGCTAGATTCTTAACACTTCGTAGTGAACCGTCTGTGATTGAGGTACACAGCTGATGACTATGTATAATATCTACTGTATAATTTAGATTTAGAGCTGAGTGACAATTCTGCCACAAACCAGCCAGGCCAATCAGATCTGGCTATTCCTTTTTGTGTCTAAATCCATTCAACTGGCATTACTTATAATTCACAAATCGATGCAATTAAATAATTTTAACATAGCAAATATCCAAATTAATTGGCACTACTGCAGTGCCCGTTTGCTTGGCCCTCAGCTTTCTTAAGAGCCGCTCATCTAAACTACTTCACACTAGACACTGACTGCTTAGGGTTCTCAAAATGTTAACGTTAAAACTCAAATTAGCTGATGCCTTGTTGGGTACCACCAGCGCCGATGGGAGAGCCGATGGGACTCTAACCATAATTTTGTGTAGGGCCACACCTAATGATTAGAAATTACTTTTAACATGGGGACAATAATGACATGTTTAGAAAATATGACTCTGCTGGCTTTGGAGGGAATAATTTAAACTGACATTGATTTTTTTTGAGGTCTGCGTTCTTTTGTAGGTGGCTAAAATGCATTTGGCTGCTGCTCCTGTTCACAGCAGTATAATTATTGCTTAGCTTCCTCCACAGGTACTCCCGCTGCTTCTCCAAATCAAACTGACGGCGTGCCGACCGCCATCTACTGTGAGCTTTATTTTTGCTACTACTATTACTGCTACTACTTTTCAGAGCACGCCATGTGAAATAAATTTCTCTATAACTCACTTATTTCTCCAACTCTCTCGTCTCACCTCTCCGTGTGTAACCCACACACCGAGTTGAATCGAGCCCGGAAGCACCGCCCCCGCTGCTGCACAGAGTACTGTTTGATTGGTTATTAAATGGTTGTTCATACTGAACATCTCATGTTTCCAAACTGCACCAAATTCGACGCGGCACGTCCTCGGGTTCCCAGCGAGGTCAGATGAAGAGTTTCCTTGATTTATACCTAGATAGATTATATATGGAACCGGTCTTTAGATATAATCATTTATTGACTTTTCAGTGGAAACATGTTTTTGAATTACATTGTGATGAATTAAAGACAAAAGGTTTGTTTTGTTGTTTGAGTCTTGTCTGATGTAACACTTGAACACAGGTTATTGTTTAAATATTGACATTATTGAAATTATGATGACATCACCAAGCCCTATGGCCCACACCCACACACACATTCACAGTGTACAGCAAAATAAACAGAACACAAGTCTGGCACATCATGATTTAGCCTGCATCAGTACCAAGATTAGAGCCTCATTACATTTTCATCACGACTCTGCTAGCGAATGCTAGAGACATTTGATTTTCTGTGCGTGTGTGTGTGACTGTGTGCGGGCTGTGGCCACAGCAGGGAGGTCTAGTGGAGAGAAACACTGTGTATTGGCATTCTGCAGGCTGCAGGGCTCTGGCTGTGTGAAATTGAGCAACATGTGTGTCTTACCAGAGGAAGTGGTGAAGTCTGATTCCAGTCAGCGCTGAGGAGCTGCTGAGCTCCCTGAGAGAAACACCTACAAAAACACACACACACACACACACACACACACACACACACACACACACACACACACACACACACACACACACACA
>JBBPCS010003616.1:0-12112 GCA_037974645.1 Hollardia meadi
ACACACACACACACACACACACACACACACACACACACACACACACACACACACACACACACACACACACGCACACAAGCCACCTTAAGTGTCTTTGTTATTTGAATTTAGGACAGCATCATTGTCAAACAAGGGGGAGTGCTGTGTTACAGCCCTGTGAATGGCAGCCTTCCTGCCTCTTGACACACACAGCAGCACACTCCTCTGTGTCCAACTCTCTTGTGTGGCTCTCTTTTCATTTGCCACTTTGTTAAACACAGGAACATAAATTAGCCTGGCCACTTTATATTATATGTGACAAGCACAGATGTAATACTGCGTGCAGTCCAGTATTCTCAGAGGAAAATATGAGCACATTCCTTGTCTTTTGTTTCACAGGTGAAGTCTGTGTGTTTTGATTATGTGGAGTGTCCCCAGACCTCTGGAGCCACTTGAGAGGAAATTCAGGAATCTGAAGTGTCCTTCGCTAAAGCTTTTGACTGAGCTGGACTGATTAAAAGAGACAAAAGGTTTGAGGAATGTCAGTCATACGAACATTTTTCTCTCTGGTGTGCGGTCAGAGTGCCCTGCAGCCTGTCTGATAGCCCCTTTGTTCCCATTATCACACAAGTATATCAAAAATTCTGGCTTTTATTACAACTGCCTGGCATGTACATAAACAGCCGCAAATGACATCCTTGTGCACACTACCAAAAACATGCCAGGCCCTAACAAAGAAGATGTCACAGTATTTGTTCTGGGGTCATCACAGGGTTCACTGGTCCAATTATTAGAGGTTAAAGTTAGTGAAGGACCGCTGCCATCTGACTCTCTCTGCAGGGTGGTGGGGGTCATGAAGGTGAACAGTAGGGGTGTGGGAGTCGATGAAGGACACACACTTTAAGCAGCAGGACTCCCCAACTCTGGCTCTTCATGGACAGAGCAGCGGGTTTCTTGTGGTGGTGGCAGAGGTCTCTGCGTGGCCACTAAATCATTGTCACCTTAGTTAACTCTGTGAGACTCTTTCCATTGATCAACTCTGTCTAAATGAGGAAATGACATCCTGAAGAATATCGAGCAGGAGACTTTCACATGTCAGCAGGTGGTTTGTTTACATAAATGCTGATACATCAATTAGAACCTGATTATTGCACAAACGAGTCATCTGAGCTGGTCAGAAAAACTAGACAACTCAAATCTTGTAAATATGTAAGTCAAACATTTTAACTTGCTGTTATTCACTGGACTTCTAAATGCGCTCGCGGCAGGGATCGTTTTGATGTATGTCTTTAGATGAAAGAAGATGGTCACAAAAATTTTCAAATTCAACGTTATGAAAAATTCTTACTTTGCTAAGATACAAAGTGAGTGAGGTGAACACCATTTTGAGGTGAAATAAGTCCGTCAACACATTACCCATTGACAGGTTAAAATTAATAGCCTACACTCAATATGTTTTGTATTTAGGGTCATTTATACTTTTCTTGCAAACATTTTAATCTATTAAAGGTGCAATTTGTAAAATATAGACAGAATTTAAAGGTACCTCCAAAAATATAGCGGGCAGCATATCACCAGAGTAAACGTCAACTGCTGTCACTATACAGTCTACTGGAGTTATCTTGGGCTGTGTAATTAGTGTTGGTTGTAGCTAAAACAGCTGTAAGCTTAGTTAGCAGTGGAGCATGTGGCCCTATAGCTCACTAAAGTCTACTTAGATTGTGACTTTGTATCACAGGGGGAGTTATCACAGGCAGCGGGGCTCAGCTTAACCGGGCTCCAATGCCTGAACACGTCCGGAAAACAAACTGGGAACAGACGCAGCCTCTGAGACCGGTGGAGGCCAGTTTGGTGACAGGGGATACAGTATGGAGGTGATTTGCAGTGGCTCCGATGAGGACTAACATTATGAAGTTAGGTTGACAAGACACGGCTGGCGAGGACAGGAGAGAGGTGAAGCGGCAGAAAAGCAAGATAGACTCTGGCATTAGCAGCAACCAAAAATGGCATGTAGAGATGGAATATTTTCACATCTTACTCTGTGAATTGAGGATTTACTTCAACCAAACCAGAGGTGATTGTGAAAAGACAAAAAAGGACGGTTTTGGTGAGTTTTATTTAGTTTATGTCTCGTTTACATTAAGTGTGTTTTACAATGAATTAACAAGACAAATAAGCTTGTCTACTTCAGAAGGTGTGCGGTTGTATTGTTCTGTTTAGTAAGGAAAATAGGTGTAAGAATATTTCCTTTCTTGACATTTTGTGAGTTTGTTTTGTTTATTTATTTGAGTAAATGCTAAGAGAGTTTGTGAAACTTAGCAAACTCTGCTTGTACCCATCTCTGAGCTGAAACTACAGGGGGCTATCGGACTGTTGGCTCTAGAAGAACAAAGTGGTATTATGAGACAGTTTGAGTTATAGACGTAATGTCAACTCTACTGTTTCTTCACATTCTGTTGATAATTTTAGTTTATATTTTGAATGTTTTAAACTAAACTTATGGCCATATCTTACAAATTGTACATTTAAGGGTCAATTTTAAATTAAAAGAAGACTGTGGTAATGTTGTTTTGTGTACATATAATCTAGAATTTGTGGTGATTTATATGTCACATGACTATTTGACAGACTTTATAGGCAGAAACAACCTCTGGCATGAAGGGAGTGTACTGGAGAAAAAAAACAGTATATCCAAAGCAAGTAAAGAAAATACACATACACTGCGTTAAAGGCATTTAGATTTTCTGATGGTTTTATGTCAACTTTTAACTTTTAAGAGTCACATGACCTCACATGTGTTAGGCACAAAACTGACTCTGATATGATGAAATGGTCAACACTTCTTCAAACTACATCGAACTGTTGAGTGGAAGAAAAAAATTCCCTTGTCAAATTAATTCCACTGAAATTTATTATTTTTCCTGTTGTCAAAGCAAATTCCTTACATGTCAAGAAAAGAAATTAACTTCTTTTAATGGCATAAACTGCAAGCATTCTCTAATCCAAAGTGGAATGTGTCACTTTGTGTTTGTGGGAGCCTTTGTCCGCCCTTAGAGACCGATCTGCCATGAAGTCACTAATGAAGGTATTGACTCGAGAGACGGGACTTCAATACCAGCGCTGAGGTGTGAGCTACTCAGAGAGCACTTGGCCTGCTGCTAACAGACTGGGGCCGCCAGTGAGCGCTCATTAGACCTCATTGTGCCAGTGGCAGGTGTGTTAATCCTGTAAGGCCGGGTGCTGACCCCGGGACCTTGCCTGTGGGATACTGTACAACCTCTTTCTGAGCATCTCAAGGCCTGTCACCTCCTGTAGGAGCAGACGGAGCTCAGATCTGTCACCAACAGGCTCATTACCCTCCGATAACCTTCTTCAGAGGAGCTAAATCACAACAAGTGGAGGGACGAAGGGTAAAACAATCTTATGCTACTCTTTGTTTACCAAGCCTCATAAAGCTACATAATAACTGGTGTCATGTACATCAAACTGCAATCTGAATAAGCCATGCAAAGTCATTCATAAAGAATCAACTGTTTTTGGTTTAATTCACTTTTGTGAAAATCACTCAAGGCAGCTAAATTAAGAGGTCATTTCTAAATTTTACTCAAGAAATATATCAACAAAATAATTTAAGAATTGATTCAAAACTTTGTAAAATGACATCAAATCATCACCACACCCATTTATCTGGTGGAGGTGTGCATTTCCTAATCAGAGTTTCTCCAGGAGTCGCCGGTCTTGGCGGAGCTTTGTGGGGGATCTGTGGTAAACTGGAGCGGACGTTTGTTGTGAACTGGATTGGATCTGAACTGTTTTGGTCTTGAAAACAATACAGACTCTATACCAGACAGTATACCAGTGATCTGTCTGGTTTACGTACTCTATTAGGCCAGTATCACAGACCTTGCTTCGAGCACCATTGTTTGTTTACATAATGATTCCCAAAACTTGGTCCCTCCTTCCTGATGACGTCATGTAGGTCATGAAAAATGACAAGCTATGATTGGTCAGGTTGACCACCATGTAGTATATCATGTTTCTTGGCCAAGTCATAGCAAGAATTTCTGACTATAAACACCTAATGTGGCACATTGACCATCTTAACAGACAAAAAATTGTGTAGTCTGAACCCGGCATTACACTTTTTACTTTTACTTGTGGATTTTATGTTTGCTTAGTACAGGTAATGCAAAAATCAAACCTGTGTTTGATTTTGTAAAACAGCACATTACGCAGTTCTCCTTTCATATCCACAAAAATGACATGGTGTCTAACAGAAAAAAAATGGTGTCTCACAAATAGAAAAAGCAGGCAGAGCTGTATTTCTGGCCAGAGTTACTACTAGGTATCTTTCCTGCAATTTCCATCAAAACACACATCACACCTAACATTCTCTCCGTGGTCGACACTGACATTTTTATGTCAAAAATTCAACCTTGGCATGCCTCTGCAGGGACAAACATAAACTTTCAACAGTGGAAAGATGGACCTTCAAAACTTTTTTGAATGGGATTAGGACAATTCCTCAACTCAGACAAAATGTGTGCTCATGTTCCTGCATTTCTTTTGTAGCCTGCAAAAATATTTCTTTTTTAAGTTTCTATGTCATAGCTGTGTAAGTAAAGAGAATTATGTGATCAGAAATAATTGAAAGTGAATGCATTTGTTAGGGGTTTGATAACCACATCACTACATTTGCAGTCTAAGGCCTCAGCCAGCAGGAAAGCATCTGAACAATGGAAAAAAGCAACATACAAAAGCATCTTTAACATAACAAGTCTAAGATTATTCAGACATGCTAGCAGCTCTGTGAGCTATATGTTACCTTTGTCATGCTACCATGGTCGAAATCACAATGCTTATGCTGGTATAATGTTGACCATATTCAACACCATAGTTTAGTCTGTTAGCATGTTGAAATGTGCCAATTCACACCAAATACAAAGTACAGCAGAGGCTGATTGGATTATTGCCATTAGCTTGTTGGTAATATTGGACAAATGGAAATCGTGACCTGATAGTGGTGCGACATGAAAAGTCAGGGGATTCCCAAAGTTCTTACACTTCAGGAGAACAAATGTCATTACATCAAATTGTTGAGACCTTTTACTCTGAATCTCAAATGTCAAACTGTTGGTGGCACTAAAGGAAAAGTCAGGGGATCAACAAAGACAGACTCTTCCTCAAGGACCATGAATGACTGTACAAAATCTCTAGGCGATCCGTCCAACAGTCGTCGAGTCTGGACGAAAAGAGTGGGCCCGCCTGCTGACAGATCGACCACGAGTTATACGATAGAGGCATGCAGCTGGTGTGAGTAATATAAAGCAGCTTTAACAAAAAGAACCTGGAAAGGCAGAAAAGTCTGGTTGGTGGGTTTTGCTCTAGGAGCTCTCATTACGCTCCCTCTTGGTCAAACGCAAGTTAGTTGGCTCTCCATGGCTCCTTGTCTGGCGTCTCTTGGTGGCACTGTGTTCAATTTTAATTAATGTGTTTCAGGGTTCAGTGGAATGATACACCACATTACACCTTACAAGCGTTAAACAGCCTCAGGTAGTCTGTGGCAAAACATGCCACACCCATAAGTGAAGAAAAGAGCTGTATATGTATTACAGCTCTGCATGATGGCTCAGTTATCTCCTCCAACAACACACAGATGTTCTCTTATCGTGAATAACAGAGGATTTCATGGGTGTGCTTGGTGTATCAGTTACAGAAAAACTCATCAAGATGTCTGGGTGTTTCTGAAATTCACTGAATTATCTTCCCTCCATAAAAGTGAATGGATTCTGCTCTAGGCAAAAGAACAATTGCTGTACCTCCCCCTTCTTATCACCTAATAGGAAAGTTTGGTTTCACTTACAATAGGACTGGATTGTGTTGCAGTACCTTTATAGGTCACACCGTTTCTCCTTCCGAAAGACACACACTGTGTACATTGGACACTGAAATAGGATCAAAACAGCGAGGAAGTGGCAAGTTTCCATTTGTGTTGCAAGAGGTATTTACACATTGTGGCAGTAGCAGGTGTTAATGTGATCATTTCATCTCAGGTACATTTAGCTAATATCGTGCAAACTGTTATTCTGGTTACCATTACAAAAGGTTTCTGATCTCAGAAAAAGCTTGAAATATTGAAATATTGTCTATGACACACAGTCCGAATTCTAATGTAATCACTGAAAACTCCCTGCAGTAGACATTTTTCACACAGACATTTTGACACAGGTGGGTCTATTAATTATGCGTTCAATCATTTTCCAGTAATATTTATATTAGGAGTAGTAGTGTAGTATAGTCAACCTTTGAGCTAATTTCTTTCCGCATATTTGGAAACGTGACACAAGAAGAATGTCTTAATCTTTACAGCTTACACTGTCAGATAGTGATCAGGGATCCTGATATGGTAATCAAACAACGATCATTATGAAGCAACACTGTGACCAAGGTGACCAGTGAAATCATTGGTGAGCAGCAACTTTCTTTTGTCGTAAACTTTCTGCCGACTAGTCACACAAAAAGAAAAATCTAGTCAATCAGTTTATTCTAGGAGAAATACAGTATACACACAAACTGCCTCCTAAAGTCGCACAGACAAGGAGTTTCTTACATACTGTGCACATGGGAGAAGTTAGCCTTGAAGGCTTTCTTCCAGAAACATTATTGTAATACGTGTTAAACGTTGTGAAAGGGTGTATTTTTAAACCCAAACCCTGATGTTTTCCTAAACGCAACCAAGTGTTTTTGTTGTCTAAACCTAATGATGTTTTTGTGGCGCCTAAAGCTAACCAAAGTGTGACCAAAACAATAAAATAATTATTGAAGAAAAAGGGAAAATAGAGCTACTTATGGGTTTCAAACCCAGTGTCCTACATGCAAATCCAGGACACAATCCACTTGGCCACAAGGATGTGCTGGATCTGCAGGATTTGTGACCTTTTATAATATATACTTTCTGACAGACGAAGCGCTTTCTGTCAGAAAGCTGACATCTTTTTTTGTCTGCTCATCCTTGTCTTTGGCGTCACTCAGGGTAGTGCACAAGGTTCCTCCAGGCTATATGAATTTGCATTTCTTAATGAAGACAATGCCCATTTACATAGTGGAGACAGACAACAGAAAAAAGTATATTTGGACCAACTGCTCTATATAAAATCACAAGTTCAGGTTTAAGTTAAAACATGATATTAATTATAGTGATGATGTTGAAAAGTGAAGTTTAAAAAATAACTGTCTACATATAACCACACAGAATAGGGCTGGGCGACATAGCAAAAAGTATGATGCTGGCTGCGACGTGTTTTCATCCCAGATCGTCAGATACTGACGATTTGTCATGCGCCCCTCACGTCTTATCCAGACACGCTTTGGCTTCACCAGCCGATGTGCTAAACCTTCCAACACGCCAAGGTCTAGGTTACTTTGGTTAAGTTTAGGCAAAAAAAACCATGTCATGTAGGAAAACATTGGCGATGTTTAGTTACGTTTAGGCACAAAAATGACATGTTTAGTTTTAGTTTTTGGTTTCAAATGGGATGTAAACTCTGGTCTCCTAGGTGAAGGTCGTGTGTGTGAATTAATGTTAATTTTTAAATTTAAATTTTTAGTAAATTAACAAGTTCAAATTAACTACAGTAAAAATGATGTATTTCTTCTATTTTAACTGCAAGTAGGAGATGGTGCTGCATAGTGTATATTTATATTTAACTTATCAGTAGAATTGAAAAGACGGAAAACAGCTTGATGCTGAGTGGTGGTATCTGACCTCGAAAGGTCACTTTTACAACAAAAAACTGCACAGCTAATCAGACCTCTGAAGGTCTGATCTGTGTGTTGTTTTCCGACTTCCTGATTGTTCAACAAGTCTTTCTAATCTAAAAGTGTTTTTAGTTATTGCTTTCAAAAAATTACACATTTGACCATTGGAAAGAAAACTCATTAAGTTTGGGAATAAAATGTAATTGTTATAATAAATCAATGCTGACTTTGGGTAGTGAATCACGGTCTCTGGTGTCAACTTCAGACACAAGCCAAGCACAGACGCAGGCAAAACATACTGTATGCTGAAAGTCATTTTAAGCTAATAGGGTGTAAGGGGGTGTTGTATGCTGTAAGATCTCTGCATGGCAGCATCTTTTTGTATGTTTTAGAAAAGGAAACAAAGCAATCAGGGCTGTGCTTGGAAAGATAAGCAGCAGTGCATGAAAAAAGACAATTCCTAATTTCATAAAAATGGGGCTGCTGATACAGAAGGCTCCAGCAATAGAAGGTTGCACACAAAGACACACAAAGCAGTTTTATCTGTCATGGCACTGTGGTGGTGAGTCAAATACATGAAAGCACACATTCCTGGTAGACTGTAAAACGAACACTGTATTTCAGAGTTGTAAAATTCACTGTCATAGTATTATTTTCACACTATTTCATTGGCCCACCAGTACCTCAAACAATACATGTGTTTGTACCTACAATGTACTTCTGAAAAGAACTGCTGGACCCTTTACAAGGCAAAAAAGCACTGTAAGTAAAAACTAGGCGAGAGAATAATGTCATTAAGTTAATAGATATTTCCCCACCCCAATAATTACAATAATTGAAAAGTATAAGTAAATAAAGACTGCAAGCGCTTGTGTTGTTCCTGATGACAGAAAAATAGCAGATTCATTTTGAGAAAGCAATGTCCAATGGGGGAAAAACACCAGCAGTGGCCGTTTAATGCAGTGTAATTGCATTACTCAGCTACGCAGTCAGTCAGTCAGTCAGTCAGTCATGGACAAACAAGTTTGTGAGGCTGAACCGCAGCAAATGACAATGTGAGCCAGTTTAAATGGTAAGAGTGTCCTGCTCTGCTTTGCTTTTTAAGACAGAACACCACAGCATTTTAAAGGGCACCAAGGGGGGTCCAAGCTTGTTTTCAGAGCCCACCCAGAGGCACTAAATGTACAATTTAAGGCAGTCATGACAGAGCCAAACTTCCATGTTAGGTCCTGCATTATGAATAATGAGCACAGATTTGACAGTGACTCAAACGCATTTAATTCTGTCCCTCACAGCATAAAATTAACATTTATTACTAACAACGCCTTCTGCTTTTGCATGCTCTGGGTTATAACCAATAGTTGGGAGTTTGTTATATGTAGTAGAGCAGGTTAGGCTTTCTAATAATCACCCTGATTAAAGTAATAGTGCTGGGCTAACTGTTAAAAGTGATTTAATTAGGCACACAGATGCTATAATTTCTGTGCCTTATGTGTGGACACTGGCTGCTGCTTCTGTCTGGCTGTCTGTAGGTACGACAGCCTTCTCAGAGACAGGACACTTGCTTGCTTTTGAATGCCAGCACAGTACAATTTCAGTATGTTTTAAACATCGATTAATTTAAAAGAACACATTACAACAAATACTTATGCAAATAGATTAAATGAAATGTAAAAAAAAGGACTAAAAAAGTGAAGAATTACAAGCTCTGGACAAAAACATGTAGTCATATTGTGTTTTGACTAGCTTTTGATCAGATGTTTAATTCAATGGCCACACACATTTCACCAGCGTGACTTGGGCAGACAATAACACAGTTTAGTCATCATCTGATCCCACTTGCCAGAGAAATTTGTCCACACAACCCAAAAGTTACAACATCGACATGACCTTGGATACGGTGAAAATGATCCTCATGACTCACTCCTGACAGATGGAGTGGTTGCACCGAGGTTCATGGCAACAATCAACCTTTTTAAGGCTGGAGAGAGAGGTCGCACCAAAGGAATATCTTACACCAAAGGAATATCTTACAGATAGAACCGCAGAGTGTGTCTGCAGCAGAGTATCAAGCCTTTAATCTGATGGATGTTCTGATATGGGACAGTCACCAGACACAAATCTTCCCATTAGCACATTTCGTCTCAGATTACTTTTGTCTGGCTTAGACACTTGACCTTTAATGTATTGCCTTATCTCTGGTTACACATTGTTTTTATTTTATTTTTTTTTTTAAAGCAAGGCTGCAAATTCCCTCTTGCAATATTTTGATGATGTCCAAATCTACATTTAACTCATTTTAACATATCGGAATCCTGAATCCTAGTATGTTTTCCAATAGCATTTTGCACTGTGAACCTTGATCTGCAGAAATATTATCATAGTTTTTTCTTACAGCTGAGTGAACGTTCAAGGCTATTCCGATTTCTCAAGCTTTGCTATAGTTTTAGGCTAGCATATTCATCCTAATCCTGAACTATAAAATGAGAAAAAGAAAGCAAACAAAAGTGGCGTGACTACCTTGTACATTTTTTGTAAATAACAACTTCAGACTGTTAATTTAATTTACTTACAGAGAAGACTTGTATTTTAGGATTCAGAAAATGCTGCATTAGAAACAGGCCACACATTTTGTCGATTTGTGGTAAACTGATGCTTTGCCCCACAAAAAGACCAGATGGTTGAATTGGGTTGGAGTTAAGTAAGGTATAATGTTGCATGTTCACATTTTTCTTCCTGAATTGTATTAAATTAGAAGACACCAGAGCTTCTCCTCACCCAGCTGTTAAAGGAGGGGCGAAACAGCCAAAAAGCCAAACAATTAGTTTTACAACTCACTTCCCTTTTACTTGCATTCAAAACAACACATTTATGTTTCTACCCTGAGATGATAAAAATATTCACTTGACTCAGCCTATAAGATCTTTGTGTCTTTCAGGAAGTATAAATCTCTCACTCATCATTTCAGTTTGTATGTCTGCGAAAGGCATCGATTCTGTGTCCTGACTGATGTCTCATCACTTCATGCAGAATTTGTCTATTTAGCAGGTTTTCCTGTCTAAGATCCAACATTTTGTTAAAAATATTCATGTTCATTTGAATTTCATTCCGACTCAGCTAAATGAATGTAATGGTCTTGCATTTATATAGTGCTTTTCTAGTCAGCTTGACCACTCCAAGCGCTTTACACTACGAGTTAGCATTCACCCATTCAGGCAGTGACTACCTTGCAGGGGGCCACCTGCTCATCAGAAGCAGTAACCATTCACACACATGCACTCACACACCAATGGCGCAGCATAGGGAGCAATTTGGGGTTCATTATCTTGCCCAAGGACACTTCGGACACTTTGACACGTAGACTGCAGGGGTTGGGGATTGAACCACCGACCCACGCCCTGAAATGAAAAAGAAGTTAGCCTCTAAGTGGTTCGGCTTAAACACTGATACCATCCAAGATGCTATCCTCTAAATTAAACAAGAGAGAGTGTGTGAGGGTGTTAATGTTAATGTAGCAGGTTGTTTCCTGAGGGGAATCCAACAGTAACAGGTCTGAACTCAGTGACCCAGGACTGGCTGAAGTCTGACTGCAAATCTAAGCAATGACAACACAGGACTGGTTTAAACTTAAATTGACATTGGCCCTGTCTTCTCACTGCTGTGTCTGATATACATGATATAATGTTCTTACTGAAAACTTTGAGCCCTGGCATTCATGTAGATGTCACTTGAGGCGCCGCCCACCCAAACACTGTTTCACACCAAGTACACCCCGTCATGGCAACAGTGCTCCCAGATGGCAGTGGCCCCCCGCAGCAGGACAACGCACCCTGCCACACTACAAAAACTGCTCAGGAATGGCCTGAGAAACGTGACAAATAGCTCAAGGTGTCGACCAAAGAATGATTTATGTTAAGCCTTTAATATATTGTTACATTAGCTCTTAGATACACAGATACAGTCTCTATGGCATCATTATACAATGAAACCTCATCCAATCAATACTTTTTTGAATACCTTACCAAACCAAGTATTTTGCCTGGTGTTTTACAATTGTATTAAAAATAATTCCACACATTTTAAGCCTGTAAGATCAATTGAATTTACAGTATGTAAGTGGAGATTTTCCATCTGTTTGCTGTGCTCTGCTGCCAGCATGTGGCGAGAGGAGGTGATGGCTCTGTGGAGGAGATAATCTCTTTTCATGAGTTCATATAATAGCAATAATTAGAAACCTTGAAACAGTGCAAAAACATCAGCTACTCTTACTAATAACTCTTACTAATGACCCTATAGAGTCAGAATCAGAATCAGCTTTATTGGCCAAGTATGTGTGCACATACAAGGAATTTGACTCCGGTTTTACATTGCTCTC
>JBBPCS010003617.1:0-12112 GCA_037974645.1 Hollardia meadi
CACACAGCCCCCCCCCCCCCCCCCCCCCCCCCCAAAATGCAAAACATTCTTTCGGCAGAGCATATTGTCCCCAGGCCCACCCTAGAGGGTCCAGGTCCACCCACCACAGTCTCACCAAATCCTGTGGGAAACACTGTTGTGGCTCACCTTCAAACACCTCTGGTGCCATCCAGGCTGCGCTGCCTTTATTGTTGGTCATGTAGGTCTGAATATCGCAAGCAGTTCCAAAGTCACATATCTTCAGCACAGTACCACGAGCCACGAGGAGCAGACTGAAACAGCACAGCAGACAGGGATTACAGACTTAATGAAATATGTTACCATAGACAGCCTGTTATACTGATAGCTAATTTATATTTATGAACTAACAGGTTGGAAGATTTGACTAGTAGTCATGCAAGTAGACATTCCAGTGCAAACCAGGGATATGTTGACCATCTAAAGTTATTAGTCATAGATGATTACAAATCTTTTCATTTAAAGCATCTTTTAAACATTCTCATAACTTCTGATCATCAATAATTAATGAACAATTAGAAAACATGACAAAAACACTTCCAAAAGTCCCTCCTCTGTAGCTCTTCATACTGTACCTATGTTTTCAGACTGTTTGATGATAGAGAGCCTTACTTTGGAGGTTTGAGGTCCCGGTGAATTAAGGCCTTTGGCTTCATAGCATGCAGATAGGCAACTCCCTGGGCACACTGCAGACACCAGCTCATGGCATGGGATGCTGTGTAGTGGGGCTGTGGGTCTGCACTGTGCAAGACTTTAAGTGACAAGCAACAAGAGAATCAGAGAATGAGACAGCACCTCAGGATCACATCTTTTTACTGCAAATCTCAAATCCACTTTGGAACCGTTATATAATGAGTGTGAACAGCACCATTGGTGTGGTTTTGCCCTGCATATTTCAACAAATGAGTTTCTAGGGTTCCTGATGTACAGTATATATTTAAACAACTATTCAGCCCATGGTATGACAATACTGCAACTAAAATAAAATAATAACCTTCATTATACTGTGACCTGAGACTAATCCCTCTAAAAAATAATTACTATAGACTAGCTAATAGCTAATGTTGTTGATCATGATATCATGTGAATTCTTTTACACACATAATACGACTTACGGTTATATAAAGAGCCACATTCTGCATACTCCATGACCAGACAGACCTGAGAACACAAATCATTTAGCTTAGCAGTGAAAGCATGACAGTAAGGCATGGGTCATATGTGACTTCGTCTAAACCGAACTACATTTACTGTTCAGTCACCAGCAACTACCGGACAAGACAGTTGCAGGTGGCTGTTACTAAACATAAGAGAGGCTGTGTGGTTAGCGTGTTATTTTTGCTCTTACAGCCACTGTGTACTTACATTGTGTCAACTTAACTTTATCTCAGTGGAAGGGACAGTGCACCACCACTACATGTGTGTCTGTTGTGGTGCTAAATAATGAACACAGTATTATAAATCCTCTTAAAATCCTTTGTAAAATTAGCTCAGACTTATTTTGAAGCCTACATGTTCACACTAGGATACAGTATATTTCCCTTTTAAGCACAATTTCTTCAAGTGTTGGTAATATATTTTCATGTGAGTAAATTAGATTTTCATATACAGTTTACACAACTGAACTGTTGTTCAGTTGTGGTTGAAGGAATTATAAGATTATCAGTAATGGATTTTTAGAGCCGGTACTGGAGAGTTAAAACATCAGATAATCATACTTTACATACTGTAACATAAACAAATAGCTCGGATCAGGACACATAAAGTTTTGTTTTTAATAAGTTGTGAGAGCAGCGAACAAAACATTTTACAGTGTAAAACTCAGTCTGTCAGTGCTCTCTGGACAAACTGTAATGGAGACATTGTTTCTAAATTCCCACAAACATATCTCAGGTGATTAGGGCTACCACTAATGACTATTTTTAACGAGCGATTACTTTGCCGATTATTTTTGTGATTAATTGTATAATCATTTTGTCTATAAAATGTAAAAATTAATTGTGAAAAAATGTTCATCACAATTTCCCAGAGCGTGATGTCAAATTACTTCTTTTGTCCAACCAACAGTCCAAAACCCAAAGACTCTTTTCTTTCAAAGTAAAGCAGCAAAACCTGACACTGAAGAAGCTGGAACCAGCAAACATCTACAACCATGGTCTACAAACTCATGGTTTGACCTTGACTACGCACACCATGAGAGAAGGGCACTGATATGGTTGACAATACACAGGCTATTAGAATCACAGTGTTGGGTGTTGTTTACTTACTGGATTGTCACAGGAGCCATACAACTTCACAATGTTGGGGTGATTCACCCGCGAGAGCTGGCGGAGCTGTGCACAAAAAAGAGGACATATTACCATGAATATGTTCCTCCATATAGTCATTAATCTGTCTGTATTACAGTGGAGCATTATGTGTACATGTCTGCATATACTGAATGTCTTATGGGTTTTATGTAATGGGTTTCATAATTATACTGATATTTGAATCGTATGTCTGTAATAACTGCATTCTCACATGTATCCAAAGATCAAGCTGCAGCATTTTAGAATAAACAAATTGATTTAAAAAAAAATCTAATCACAAAAAATCTATTGAGAAATGATTTAAAATCATTACTGATTAAATAACCAGACAGGAGGGTCATGTTTTTGATTAATTCAGTTCCTATCTTAACTTGAGATGAGAAATGTGTGTTACACAAGCATCCTAACTTCCCAACATCTTAAATACACCCTCCTAACTTTAGGATGACGATGACTGATGTTCAGCTGTCCTAATTTTCACTTTTCCTCCAGGTAATGTTAGCTGACTTGTTTAATCCGTATGGCTGCTATTTTATTGCTTTTTCAACACAGGGTGAATTTATTCACAGAGAGGCTTGTGGCAGACCCTTACGATGTGTTTCGGTTTGATGACAAAACGCTCGTTGGTCGATACAGGCTGTCCCGGGCCGTGATCCTCAGCCCACTATGTCACGCAATTTAACTGAGGTGGCTGTCTGTTGTCTGGCGACCTCTAACAGCAGCGTCTGTCGTAAAGTTAAATGCTGTGGTTGTTTTTGCTCCATGTTTCAGTGGGATTCAGTTTGTTTCAATGAGGTGAGATGAGAAAAGTAGCGTTGGTTGCTAGGTAACAGAAAATTAAATTAATTAAAATTAAAGTCGATAAGTGATGTTGGATTGACTATTTGGGATTTCCTAACCTGAGATAAGATAAGATTGGATTACTAAAGTTAGTTAGGATTTGTTTCTGTAATACCTAATTGGGAAAAATCCTATCTTAGAATCCTCCTTTCTTAATTTACGACTTAAACTAGGAAGTTTCTGTAATACAGCCCAAGTTGTTTAAGATAGAGGAAACTGATGCTTTAACAGTACTTGTCAAGAAGTTAAGTCAGCTGTCCAATAAAATGCCAGGATATTGTTGTAATTGTGGGCTTCTCTGAGGAATGCCACACAGTACACAGTACCTCAACAAGGAATGCGTTCCTCTCATTCTCACTCTCAATGGTCTTGATTGCTACATCCTTTCCTTTCCATATGGCCTTGAAGACAACTCCAAATGTCCCTCTGCCAACAGCCTGAAGAAAGACAAAACGACATTATAACGTTATTAATTGCATTTTACTCTTGCTACTCTATCAAAGTCGTACTTTTGTGTGCATTTGGAGTGCTTTTCAAAATCTGCTATTTTACTTGTACTCATTTTTCATCTTATCTTTGCTGCTTCAGTCCTGATAAACTGTGAGAATGGAACAGGAGTCATATCAGAAGCTGCAGCAGAGAAGAAGCTTCTGGTGTGTTTGTGACTGCATGAGAGCAGAGCTCTGAAAGCACCCTGAGAGGAGACACTCTGGAAAACACATGTTCTACATTACCTTCACTTGCCGAGTGTGGGGTGTGTGTTTGTGGGCTGTGACTTGCTTTTACACATCTCAGTGTTGCCTGTCTTGGTAAGTCTTTATTCTGCTGTTAAAGTGGCAGTATTTTTGGTAGCCTTAAAATGCTGGTTGCGCCAGTGTCCATAGCTCTTTTTATTTATCGCTGGTCATTGTGTCTGACTTTTGTCCTCTTTCTGGTTATGAGAAAGGTGGTTGAATATTTGTAACTGATAATCAGTTACAGTTAGGACCATCTAAGGAATTTCTTGTTGGTTTGGACATGGTGTGCTTGTAGGACCAGCAAGGTGTTGTTCCACTAGTCTGCACGAATGCACTTTATTTTGTAACATAAAGGTGTTCTTTAATTTAACAGTCCTAAAATATTACAGTATCGTCATCATATAAACTGACCTACTTTTTACTCCCATCTTAAAACGCTTTTACACAGGTAATTTTACTTTTACATGAGTCAAATATTCTAGTACTCCCCCCATCCTTGATACTCTTTCTTCCAGCTGATGAAACTATGCACAGAGAGGGGGAGGAAGGTGGGTTAACAGGGGTCCAGTAACTAATTTTGTCTTGAACCCCCCAAGAAGGCTAATCTGGCCATTGGATACAAGACCCCCCCAAAAATATCAGTAGAGGGGTTTTAAATGCTTCTACTTTTGTTGCCTCATAGTATAAACTGTATTTTTACACCCCCTGCCCATTTAGAAGTAGCTAGAGTTCTACCACTGCCCATTTCACGACTGTCTGTCTGTACAAAACTGGTGCTTTTCTCTAGTTGTTAAAATGCTTTTAATGCTAGGTTTTTCAACAGCAGTGTATTAAACTCCCACATCATTTCACGTCAGTAAACCGTAAATATAATTAACGGCAGACTTTATTTCTAATTAGCCTGTCTGTATTTTGCCCCTGCCTTGCCCATTAACAGAGATAATAAGTAGCTGTAGCGTTACTTAAACTTAACGTTACCGGAACATTTTCCCCCAGCAAAGCAGAGCTAACGTTAATGCCCTCTCTCGAGCTACTGTTGTAAGTTTACCGCTTCAACTTGGATGTCCTCATACTGGATGTCTTCAAACAGACAGACAGCTGGAGTCTCCACCATCGCGGCAGAGCGGTGACACTCCTCGACGCAGGCCAACGGTGCCGAGTTAAAACCCAAAGCTTATCTTGGTGTTACCGGGACAAATTAAACGCTGCGG
This sequence comes from Hollardia meadi, assembly GCA_037974645.1. Classification (NCBI taxonomy): domain Eukaryota; kingdom Metazoa; phylum Chordata; class Actinopteri; order Tetraodontiformes; family Triacanthodidae; genus Hollardia; species Hollardia meadi. The sequence continues at coordinate 5,116 of JBBPCS010003617.1, forward strand.
CGTCTGTTTGCTCATACCAAACAGCCGCTTTCATCGGTCGCTGTGAATTCAGGAAGTAGCACCAGCAGCTCGCGCAGCATTGTTGCCTCACTCACGGCTCGGCGCTCGTGAACGTCCCACCGCACCGGGGGGAGAGAAAAGCAGCGCAACGAAGCACGTAAAACCGTGATTAATTGATTAATTTCAGACTACCAAGCAGGTTTCGTCGTAAGCCCGTGACCTGCGGGATAAATTCTTAGTTTCATAATGAGGTAAATGGCTTGTTCATACAACCTCTCTGCTGAGCGGCGATCTTGAATGCAGCTTTGTTTTGTTTCTCACGAGAGCCTCCACAAGGGGCGATAAACTATATTTCCACAGCTAATACTGTACAATACACCCAAGAACCGCATGAACCCATTTTAATAAACCGATTACCATGAACATTACCGAATTATGGAATTGGAATAGGGCCACGTGTGAAAAATTTAGGCCTGTTTGTTTAGAATTCTGACTTTAAACTCAGAATTCTGACTTTTCCCCCCCTCCAAATTCTGATTTTAAACTCAGAATTCTGACAAAAAATTCTGTTTCTCAGAATTATCAGGGGAAAAAATCTGAGAAAAAAAGTTAGAATTCTGAAATTAAAGTCAGAATTCTGGCTTTTTTCTCAGGAGAAAAACACGTCAGAATTCTGAGTTTAAAGTCAGAATTTGGAGGGGGAAAAAAAGTCAGAATCCTGACATCAAAGTCAGAATTCTGAGGTTAAAGTTAGAATTTTTGAGGAAAAAAAAGTCAGCATTCTGAGAAAAAAGTCACAACTCAAATAAATGTTTCACATGTGGCCCTAATGCTCTTCTGTGAACCTTCAGAATTACTTTGGATGCCTTGTGGGGCGAAGCTTAACTTACAAGGTAATTTCATCTCCTGCAATGTTGATAGAAGTATTCAGATCCTTGACTTAAGTCTATCAAAAATACTCCACTGCAAGTAAAAGCCCTGTATTCAAAACTTTGCATAATTAGGCTATATCATCAGCAAAATGTAGTTTAGTATAAAAGTAAAATTACTCATTGTGCAGTAAAATGTTCCCTGTCACTGATGTTTTTGGATTAATACAGCTGCCGCATGAATGTGTGTTGCTTAGCGTTTTAAGGTTGTGCTCATTGTAACTACTTTATATACTGTTGGCAGCAATGCATCATAATCTATAAGATCATCACGTTTGTATTGTGGCTGTCCAGTGAGAACCACGTAGGCCTATCTCTAAAAAGTTTGATGAGCTCAGAAAAGCAGCCATGTTTTCATATTGACAATACATTTTCCAGTTTATTTGGCTTAAGAAGGAGCACAAAGGAATCCTTCAGGTTATCACAAACATTCAAGATCAGCACATCAGGATGGGTATGACAAATTGTAATCTGTAAGCAGCAGGGTAAAAAATACAATATTTGAAGTAGACGTACAAAGGAGCATAAAGTATAAGTACCTGGAATTTACACTTGGGTACAGTACTTTGGTAAATGCCATTCCACCAGTGACATGCAGCAGCTCCGTCTGTGGTGTTTTGGCTCTGCAGTAAGCCCCCCCCCCCCCAAAAAAAGCACACACAGCTGCATTTTAAACAGCTAACAGTTCCGGTTCAGTTGAGCCTTTCTATGGACTATAAAGAGAATGAAGTCAGTTGCATATGGATTATACTGTGATTATGATATTTTTAACATAATCAATTGACATATTATCACTTTAAATTGTCTATCATCTAGTGGAAGTGCGCTTGTGTGATAGATCACAAACAGGGTGTTTCTCAAAGTCAAGGAAGGATCCTGAAATGGCTGAATTTGAAGGATTCTACGTCATCGAATGTCACCGAAGGACTTTTCCATTGTCCAGGATCCTCCGAATTCTACAAAGGACAGAGTCCTTCACACAGAGAATTTTCAAGGATGCCCGTGTGTATCCTCGGTGCGCCTGAAGTAGCCTACCCACAATCCTATGTGCATGATGCTTAGTGGGTCTTTTAACAATGGTGAACCTTTTCAATGACTTTAAATGACATTAAACTTGAAATAAAAGAGTTACTACAATTGAACTCAGGGCATGTGGGGTATAGGGCTATATTTAATGTTTTGGAAAAGATTGGACTTAGCAGAAGAATATAGTATAGGCAAGACCTGTTCCCATCCACACTCCAGTTCAGAAGGTGGCAAAAATGCACCTGAAAGCTGTTTGCCAACCACCATAATACAACAGAAGAAGAAGAATGACGCACACTCGCTAGCTTATTCCATTGTGTTTTCTCGGAATGCTAGGAAGGAGTCTTGCTGGTCCTGCCTCTGGAGGACCTGACTTCCAATGACCCGTCCTACCAAGGAAGGATCCTTGACTTTGAGAAGCAGCTGTTGTCTACAACAGTTTTACAGTATTGCTCTGAAAAGTACTGTTCTACTACTTCAGTTCAACTCCTTCAAGTCTGCTTCCTCAATTCTTTAAAAAAAAAAAAAAGGACAAAGAAACAACATCTCACTTAATGTATTGTTATTCCCACTTTTACTGACATTATAACATTTAGTGAGCTTAACATTGGTGGTGTTAATTGTTTCCAACAGCACAACCTTTTGAACTGACAGAACATGCATTTATGTTTTAGTTACAGTAAATGAGTGAGTCCAAATATCCCCCACAGTCGAGAAACAGTTTCACACCACAAGACAAAGTTTTGGACAGATTTGTTTGCACACATTAACTCCTCAGAGAGAAGCATCTTGACCCTCTGAATAGAAGTGCCAATGTCATGTGAATGGTCCCAGATCATGGAATATTTAAGTTAAGTGTCAGTTTCAACAAAGAAGCCAATTCAACTTCAAAGTTAAAGTTCTTTGCACAGACAGTTGCATCACACGTACGCCATCTGTACGTGTGATGCAGATATTCAGCGACTTTAAAAGAGTTTTCAAATTTGTCACAGGTGAATTTAGAAAAAAATCAAACCCAGCACACCGTACTTATTATGAAAATGAACATCCGCACAGAAAATTATAGACTGCCATGTTCTAAATTTAATTGATTGGCCTATCTGCAGCTGAGTGAAAACACTCAATCCCCAGCGTTTTTACCAAGTGCACTTCAACCCATCAGTGGACACATGGACCAGCTACAGCAGCTGGTAAATATAGCAGCAGATAATGATCAAGCCAAGACTGTAATTCTTATAAATAATTCACCTGTGATCTCATCATTTCACCCATATTACACTTGACCGCAGTGTAAAGCCTATACCCGTATCAACTGGTAATACTGATCCCTGGTCAGAGAAGTACAATTATAATTATCTATTTATAAGGAATGCAATTCACCCCAAAAAACAAAAAGTGTTTGATCACAATTATGGGCCAACTTTATAAATGCAACAATTGTACAAATTGTGTAGATATTTACAAACTGATCAATGAATGGAGCAGTGTGTGATAGCCAGTAAACAAACAGTTAACAGTTGAACACAAGGAAGCTGTCAGAACCTTAATATTCACATTATCAATTTTTGAAACTCTGTAAATTTTACTTTGAACCAATGTTTTGGACAGATTTTTCTTTCTGAACAGTAATCTACACTTGCATTGGAACTGATCAAACCACAGGTGTGCAAACCTGGGCAAATGTACAAAGGCAAGGGCAGTATACACTATCATTTATAAAACATAGAACATAGTTGGGTTCATTTTCTCTTTCTCTCTCTCTCTTTTGCAAAAACGTCCCATTAAAAGAACATAACACTCAAAATCGGTTTTGGAAAAGCCTTCCTCTATTATTATAATTGCACAAGAAGTGAAAAATGGTCTGCTTCAGGTCAGTATATTCATATACGTTAAGTTATATACATGACATTGTGTAGTTTCAGACAGCCCCAGTGTCTGCTACTGTGTGTACCAATGACATAACACATTAAAAGGTTCAGATGTCTCTAAAGAAACTTTGAGACACTGAAAACAAACAAAAAACACAAGAACACACTTCATGTCAAATCTTTCAAACAGTATGAATTAATACCCCTGACTAAAATAAAGATGCTCCCCAAAAGTGAAGCCAAAACATCTGAATGGCCCCCTGATGGCTGGCTGCAGTATAGGTCATAAACCCCTCCCCCTCCGTGTTAGCAGATGGGACATGGGCCAAACTAAAAACTCAAAGAACACATCAAATAAATGTTTCCCAAAGATGGTTTGTCATTTTAGGTAGTTCATATCACGCTGATGTATGTTCAAGTTTTTGTTTTTCTGATATGGGGCCAAACGCCATGATTGACAGCTGAGGCTTGCTCGCCAGTGAGTAAGTGGGTGTATGGGTGGGAACTTGATACCTGGCTTCACTGCTACCAGCGCAAGATGGCAGCGCTCGTATCCGGGATATTTTGGCTTCATTTTTGTACAGTGGGAGGAAGTGGAGATGCGGCGTCCATCTTTATTTATGTCAATGATTAATACCATTCATGTTATATTATGTTATATTGTGCAAAATATCCTGTACAGGTCAATTTTGAACACAAGAAAAAACAAAACATACTGTAAGTCAACCATTCATTCTCCACTTTTTGGACTCAAAAACATGGTATATAGTTGCAGCCACACTTATAGCACACAAACGCACAGAGCTTAAGAGTAGGCTGATTTTTTAATACACAAAAACTTAGAGTGCAAGTTGAATTTATAGCCTACAGGAAAACTTTGAGGTCTTTTGTTTGTGAAAGACACTTGCTTTCTGTCAGTGAGATTAGATTACTAAAGCTGCAGTAGGCAGCATACACATTTGATTTGACTGATTGATTTGAACATACACAATGCAAAACCTTCCCCTTCTGCTGCCTCGTATCACTAAGCCCCTCCCACCAAATGACACACCAAACATGCACGCACATTTTGCTGGACTTTTTAAAACCGAATACAAAGAGGTGGGTCCTCACAGACACATTTAAAAAAAAAAAATAGAACTCTTCAATTTAATATTGGTCAAAATTTAGTTATTTCAACCAAAATTATAGTGAAATAATATTGCCTCCTGCAGCTTTAATATCAATCTATATCAATGTCAGAATGACAAATTGTGCTGGAACTGTTTCTTGACAAACAACAATCTCTGAGAAATACTGGAGCACTGTGACTGTGCATCTTCCTGGAGTCTTGCCATCACAGTGATGTTGCCAGCTAACCAACCACAGCCCTCTAAATGTCCTGTATCTGTAACTAGGTGGGAGTAGCCCTTTACACAGAGATTGCACAATACTGCCGCAATGAAGACCATTCTCTACGCCACCTTTGTTTTTTTTTACACTGAACAAAACCAGGGTGTGATTTTAGATAGCAAGCTGGTGTCCCACAAGCAAAAGAGGTGTAACACAGCAGCACAGGACTCTAGTGTGACATTATACAGAGCCAGGGTAACTTCTTCCTCCTGCTTCCAGTCTTCATACAAAGTATTTGTAACCATGTCTTGACTCTCACAATGAGTCCTCACAGTATGAAAGCAGTTGTGATTTTGTGACAAATGGCGTAAAAGATTATTAGCAACCAATAGTCTTAAGCTCAGCATACATTGGCCCGACATAGTTCCTGGTAGCACAATAAAGGAAATGGTTGCACTGTATGCATCTATATGTACTGTGTATACAACCTGGACCCATGAACCAGAAGGTGGTTTTAAGTGCAAATGCTAACTCTGTGCCGACCACAGTGAGGTGCGACTGTCCTCTTACTGGTTCAGCTTTGTCACTGGTCTCTCCCGGCTGCTGTCGAAGTCATGTCTCCGCTGTTTTCTACGGTTCATTTTGGACAGATCCTTGTCAAACACTTCTCCAGAGCGCAGAGCAGACACCAAGTCATCAAACTCACCACCCTCCTCTTCTTCAGTTGCTTTCCTTGTTCTCTGCTCCCTCTCTTTCTTCAGCTGCAGACGAAGACAGAGATCATGACAGGAGAGGACGGATGGAGTTCATTTAACATCTTTAATGTACGTTTATGCATGAATGAGGTGGTCATCAGACTTTGTCAGTATATAGAAATGTGGGAAGTAGGTAGGCAGTGTCAGGTACATTAGCTCTCAGAAGTTAGTGTTGAAATTGGTGCCAGTTTTTCACATTTTGTAATGAATGCACATAAAGTGTAGAACTGCTAACTAACTAGCTATGTAACAGACACCTGTCAAAGAACAAATTAAAATTCATTATGTGTCCCTTCATGTCAATAATTTCCACACGTCTGCCTTCTCTCTTATCTGAGCTTTGTTCTAACCTGTGCCTCCATGAGTGCCCGTCTCTCCTCTTCTTCCTTGCGCCTGGCCATGTTCTCATTGTCTCGTTTGGCCTCTGCAAAAGCTGTGAGGAAAGTGTCGAAGATCCCGAAGAACACATCGGGTTTCAGGGTGGACAGGTCTTCTCCAAAGTGTCTCAGTACCTTTCCAAACTTCAACAAAAGACATGATGGGTGAAGGTGCTCATTTGGTCATTTGCTTCACTCTTGTGTGAATTCTAAATAGATGTAATGTAATACTGATCCCAGTATTAGTAGGCGGTCCGAACTAAGCCTCAAGTCCAGGAAACGCCCCTGTTTCTTAAGAGTGAGATGGAAAGCTAGATATCAGTCTCACTTCAGTGTGTTAAGTACAGGGCCTGGTTAGCCTAGCTTAGCACAAAGACTGGAAGCAGTGGAAAACTGCTAGCCTAGTGATAATGGTGGAGAGCACCAAAATCTCAACTGGGTTTCTCGTTTTTATACCTTGAGACTGCTTAGTGTTATGAACGCGTTGTGGCCCACTCACCACTTCTTTGGCCTCAGTGAGCGATTCCTCTACATCAGAGAAGCTGAAGGAGGCCACAGTGATGAACTGACTGACCACCGAGACAAACTTATCTGCAGGACCCTGAGAGGACTGAGCCTGCTGGTACTGCAGCTCCTGGACACACACACACACACACACACACACACACACACACACACACACACACACACACACACACACACACACACAC
>JBBPCS010003619.1:0-12108 GCA_037974645.1 Hollardia meadi
TGTGTGTGTGTGTGTGTGTGTGTGTGTGTGTGTGTGTGTGTGTGTGTGTGTGTGTGTGTGTGTGTGTGTGTACATCACTTAGGAAGAACTTAGAGGGCTCATTGCTGTTAAATTAAGCTAGACAAAAAAGGCCCCTTTTCAAATTCAGTAAATGACATTATTCTTCATTGTTCAGCTAAATGTGTCTAAGCTGAGTGATTCATAGAACACTCACAGCATCATGCACTTGCACAATTAACTGAACTAAGACTATAATATATTTCAGCACCTATATTACCCCAGCGACTATATTTAGCCTTTTAGCTCTTTTGTTTCCATGGGAATGAGGAGTTCAGTGAGCGGCTGGGGCCGCGGGTATTTTCCAGAAGCAAAAAGACAGAATGGCTGGCTCCTGAACTGTAGCTAGCTTTTCCACAGCCTAGTGGGTTTGTCAAGTGATCATTTCCACTCCGCCGAGTCCAAGCATCACTAGGTCTGTGTTCGACCACTGCCCCAGTTTTCCCTTCATACGAGCCTGTGCTGTCAGAGAAGACAGGCTTTCAGTTCAGTACATCTGGATAATGTCTCAGTTACATGTGCTGTGCTTGTCCTACTATTAGGGCTAGAGGTTTAGGATAAGCAATATACAAACTTTTGACAAATATGTAAACTTCCACCATGATCAAATTAATTTTAAAAAAAAGCTAGATAATCAAAAACAAAGGGGTAGATAAGACCTCTTCCAACAAGATTCCCAACAGGAAGAAAAGCTGACAAACTGCGTTATGGCACAAAACAAGAAGACGTGCTCAGTGCAGATACAGGAAATTATATCATATCTTTTGTCAGTGGCCAGGGGTGGAGGAAGCAAAAGCCTAATGAAGAGTATGTTGGCAATTCATTATTTTTACCCTAACAGCCAAGAGATAAACCTTTGAACCAGTGAACTGGACATGGCTCATACACCCATCTTCAAGACTAGGGCTGTAAAAAAAAATATTGAATACATTTGACTCTTCCACTTGAATGAAATAACGTCAACTGACACAGGAAGAATTAAGCACATATTGCTAGTGTAAACACAAAAAACAGGCTGATGAAACAATGTATAGCCTTGCTCACAGTATTACAATATATTGAACTGTATTCCCTGGTATCGTGATACGCATCATATCACAGCCCTATTAAAGACACAACCTGTCTAAACTACATGGATGCCCAGTGTAGTATAAACAGGACAGCATGTATGTACGTGTCCATTTCTGATTACATCTGACCTTTTACAGTACTGTTACATGCACAAGTTGCTTCACTTAGAGTTCAATTTCCAAATACTCTACCCCTTAATCCAGATTACAACAAAAAAGAGATAAACACAGCGATGATAAGACCATTTAAAACCAAAGATAAGACCATTTAAAACACTTTCACAAGATGACACATAAACAACTTTTGAATACTGCTCGTTTCAACTGTCTTGATGGAATCTGACACTGCTGAGACAATCGAAATGGAGGCTGCACCCAAAGGAGTCACACCAATGCTGCTCTGAATCCAAGCGGTGTCCTATCTACATATCAGCAGCCCACTTCCTAATTCCCCCGGGTGGAGGGGCGACCTTGCACTGTGCTTTTCCTATTAAATATTCTGACAGTACACGTTCTCACAGGATACAACCATTCAATGCGAAGGCTCAACATACATGCACATTGCAATGTTCAGCTGTAGTGCAATCACACCAATATTTTTTGGAAGTGCACTGCACCAGAAAGCAGTGCCTTTGGTGTGAAGCCAAGGTTTACAGCCACATGAAGCCTCACCAAATGGATGGAGCTTCCTGTTTAGGATTTCTCATCACGCAGCAGCGGCAGTGTTGGCAGCGAGTCGAGGGTTTCCCCTCACTGAACGTGACCTTCAGTGTCTATCAGCTGCTCTAACAGCACACTACTGTACGTGACTGTCTGTCTGCCTGAAGGCAGAGCGTGCCTCCAGTGCCGTCTTCCCTCCATCTGAACACCACTGCTGTCAGGTGACCCCCTGCAACGTGGATTATGGAGGTTTTCATCATTTGAGGATGAAATATGCAAATTGTGGGAATTAAATGACTCGGAAGTAAAGTCATAAATGTTGCATTCTATCATCTGTAATCCATCTGTTTGTCTGAATTTTGTCTTGTCTGATGAGTGATGTTGGGATACTACAAAACATGTTGCGGCTTTGTCATCATGGGGAGCTGGGTTGTGGCCATTCAGTTATAAAATTGAAGGTAGTGCAGAGCAGGGAGCTAATAATAATAACAAATCATGTTAAGTAGTAAGAATGTACAACTAGTGACTTTAAAAATAATTAGACCCGACAAAACAACAATTGGGGAGGATCTCTGTCCAAGTAAGGAGTTTAAATTATTATTATTTGTTTCAGTTCAAGAATATAATTACAATTAGAATTTAATAAAACCTATATCTTATTTTTGTAGTTTTGACTACCATTTCTGAGATAATATTGTAAACACCACAAGTTCAATCTCTAGAATTTTTTCTTATTTCAGACTATTTCAGCCACAGGTCCATGTTTACTTTCCTACTGCTTGAAAGTGCAGGTAATGCTTACTTTCCATAGTGTGTCTTTCCATTTAACAATCTAGGATCCACAAATGTTGGGAATGACATCATACTGCTCACAACATGGTCTGTGGATTATCTTGACTAACTGGGCCATGATTTCTGGAAAGAGACATTGCTGTTGAGTTTTTTAAATGTATTTTATTGGCGCTTTGAGAACCACAAGCAAAGTGCCATCTAGTTCCATATTGGAGAGAATCGCTACAGCAGATATCTCCAAAACTGAGCAACTCACACCAAAACAATCTAGATGAATAAATAGCACTACAAGCCAGAGGAAATGTATGCATTTTTGATTTTGGGGTGAACTGTGCCTTTAAGGTTAACTTCTCCAGTCAAACAATAACTGCATGCGATTGTTTTTGTTTTTACAGTTTGGGTGTAAAAAATTACTTCTTGTATGGTTTTGCTCACAGCCACATGTGGTTGGCTTACTACTGCAGTAGATACAACACATACCGTCTGTGGTGTGGTGAAAGCGAGTGTGGTGTATTTGATGTTAAGTGACAAGTTAAGTGTGCTGAGAAATCAAATTAAGTACTTGTCTGATGAGCAAAACACAAAGATATTCAGTTCACACTGGTCTCAAACCAATCTGGACTCATCTGCACTAGTCTATGAGCAAGAAGCACGAGCAACAGCAAAAATGATGATTATCTTTTGAGTGTGCCTCTGTGGACTGAGCAATTAAAGGTTCCACTAGAGACACTCAAAAATAACAAAGTACTGCTTCTTTCTTCCTTCCTGAAAAATTTTACAAAAACCAGAGCAAAGATGTTGACGATGCACAAACCTCCGCCTCCTTGCGTCTTTCCATTTCACTCTCATTTTCTCACTCAGGTGAGAGAGGCTTGTCTTTCGGCCAAAGCAAACTGAGTATGGAATCAATCATGGACTCTCCTTCTATAAACATCTGCCCTCCTCACTGCTCTCCTTTCTTGTCATCGCTCATGCTATCCCCTCACTTCTGGAGCTACAGCACCAATAATCCGACCCGCCAACCACAAGCTTTCCCATTCAAGCTTTTCACCATGTAGGAGGACTGGCTATGAATCAACAGAGATATTGTATCACTGGGCCATCAAGAAAAGCAAAATGGATGTTCTTTTTTCCTTCATTGCTTTTCTAAAAACACATGCACTGCTCCATTTTGCCTTTCTTCATGCAGCTGCCACTGCTATACCCCAAGAGACGCTACATCTGCTGCCACTGTGCACTCACCATCACTGTGTGCCTTTTCAAGCACATCTCCTTTTGTCTGTGTACTTGTGTGTTGTGCGCTCTTCTATCAGCCCATTAGGCTTTTGCGCGGGGATCAATCAGCGTCACCACATGCAGGAGGCGGGGACCTTGGCCCACGCTACACGACTAATGATGGAGAGGATCAAAAAAGGTGAGGAGTGGAAAAGAATGCATGCCTCCGCTTCCTGGACAAACGCTCCATCTGAGCATGTCACCAGGTGGACAGAAGAAAAGAGAGGTTTTCTCCATTCTGCCACCATGTTGCCTTCGCTTGCTTGTGTTTTAATGTGAAAGACAGCGCTGTGAGTCACATACAGCTCATCAGAAATCAGAGGCTGTGGTGGTTGAGTCACCAAAGGCCTCCTTCATGTTGGTGCCACTTTGATGAGGGGACTTACAAAAATGGAAAGAGTGAAAGTGAATTTAAAGCTGGAGGAGTGCGATGTGGTTAGCATGGCTGCTACCATTCCCCCTTACACAGACATGACTGGGAAGAGAAGGCTTGAGAAAACCTGTAAAGTCATAATACAAGAGGAAGTGGGTTTGAGGGGTGACATGGCTTAAAAAAGAAACAAGAACAGTTTTAAGCAAAGATCTACTATCTGCTGCCTGCAGAGTTAACACAGCAACAACATGTAGTATGACAGCCCCCTCACAGGCCGTGTACTCACCCCTGGCTGACAGCTTCTTGGTATTGATTATTTTGGCGGCATATTCCTGCCCTGTGGAAATCTTCATGCACCGTCTCACCACAGAGAAAGCACCCCTGCAGGAGAGTGACACATCAGTCACCGAAACATACAGTACAGCCATAAAAAAACACTTGTTATTAGGACTGAACAGAAAGGATTGATGATACACTCAACAAAGACACTTGTGATCATTGTTTTAATGTGCAGATAATCAGACTCATTGCTCCTCTTGCTCTTCTTGTATTTCGTCTGCCTTATTGTTGATGCATTTGTTGCACTTAACCGAGGCTGTATAGCATATCAAATACACCTGTTGAATTTTCTGTATATTTTAATCATGTGAAGCACTTTGGGACTTCTCTGCTGCAGGCTGCACATATGCAAAAGTTTTCTTCTTCTCTGGAGTTAAACTGACTGGTTTACAGTCTTAGGGTTGGTTGATTTGACAATATATTTGACTGAACCATGAGACCATACAGATTAGTCAACCGTCACACATTTGCTATAACATTCATACGAGAGATGTTCTTAGTTGGTCTGAGGCCTAAATCAGACCAGGATCAGGCCCTGCAATATTCTGGCCTTCTTCAAATTCATCCAGGGGTTTCCATGTTCTTCAGGTTTTCTCCAGGTGTTTCTTCCCCAGAAACATGGGGGGTTGACTGGCCACTCTAAGTTGCAGGTTAATACAGGTTAGTGATGGTCTGTTTTCCCCAAAGACCAAGTTTGAAATTATTCCCAAAACATTCTTCCTAGTGAACTGTTAAAGAAGCCATATTATGCATTTTGGGGCTTTCCATTACCTTTAGCGTGTTACATATCTTTTTGTGCATGTAGAAGGTCTGCTGAGGTGAAAAGCCCAAAGTTCATGGCAAAGGGAGCTCATTACTCCCACAGAAAACACTGCCCCTGAAGTGCCTGAAACGCCTCATCAGTAGTTTAGCCTTTACATCAGTGACTTTGTTACATCACTATGTCACACTTTGCATAATGCACGCCTTACAGCTAGTCTGGAACGCCCTTGGACAGAGTTGTCGCCATGTTGAGGAGATGCTGCGTTTTCCCTTTGTATGGACTTCCAAAAGTAAAAGCAACAAATCCTCGGTTAAACTTCATTTTTACCACTGTTACTCAACAATATGGCCCCAATCTTTTTTGTATTCAAAACCAGCTGCCAGCTTTTCAGGAGGGGGGCCTTAAAGAGACAGGAGGGTTAATAGGGTGCTGCTGCAATGGACAGTGTGGGAAAGATTATGTATTTTTTGAACATTTTACAAGCCTGTAAACATACTCTAGTGTGTACCTAAAATAAAAATATTAACTTGAAAATAAGCGTAATATGGCCACTTTAACAAACAGGTTAAACGAAGTGTGCAGGTAGACCATGACTGCAGCAAAGATCAGTCGGTTTAATCAATCAAAAGAAAATAAGTTGCCAACAACTTTGATAATCGATTAATCACTTCAGTCGTTTTTCAAGCAAAAAACACTTTCTGGTTCCAGCTTCTTCAATGTCAGGATCTGTCATTTATGAGAGTAAACGAAGAGTTGTTCAACGTCGCTCTGGGCTCTTGGGAGTCTTGCTGAGAATTTTTTGCAATATTTTGACAATTTAAACACTAACCGATTAATCAATGAAAATAATTCTTAGTTGCAGCCCTTGTGTAGAGACTTTAACATTTTGGCGTTTTTGGTCATTGTTGTCAGTGTTGCAAATCATGCTTCATGGCAATATTGGATTTATTGAGGTAGAATATATAAAAATGTGTTAACACTTAATTAATAAAAGGTATGTGAATGACATGCTCTGACTAGCCAGTCACTGATTTCACCACTCGCTGTGGCACTGATTAGCATTTTTAAAAAGGGCTAAACAAATTCATCATCCATTATGTTACCCTGACAAACGCTTCACCGCTCGCTTCTCAACATATTCACCAAAGAACATTATTGAGTTTTAAATGCAAAAATCATCAGGGTGTACCTCTCTAGAAATACCTGTCCTTCTCCTCAAGTCAGCTTACCGTACTCCTAAAGGCGTACTTAAAGCAGGCGCTCATTCTATGAACATGTAAAAGACCAAGAGTCTAAATTACCATGTACATAGTTCCATTACAAGAATTTTCCTTGGAGATAGACACCTTCAGTAAACCCTCAGAATGTCTTTCCATCTACTACATGTTGCCCAAACTTCCAAGCCTGTCTTTTTTTAGCAACATTCCTAAGGACAGATTGGAGCAGTAACTGCTGTAATAGCTGGTATTTAGTCAATGTGATGAATGATGCTGATAGTCTGTGTCACTATATCGGTGCAGAGCACTCTCCTATGATTTATTTCTCAATATAGTTGGCTCAGCTGTCTGATAGGTTTGCGATTGATCTTTGCTCTTCACTATATAAACAAAACCACAGGATTTAATCCGAAGCCAGGCAATAAGAGAAGCCTTCCCAAAGCTAACTGAAGAGAGTTTATCTGGGTTAATACATGTTAGCATTTAGCCGTTTTAAAACGTGCAGTAAACAGTAGCAGTAGCAGTGCGGGAAAAGCTACATTTGAACGCGTTGAGGAATTTCAACGGAAACTTTAGCAAACGCAACCCAAATTACTGAGAAACGCATTAATTTTCTCATAAACATAATGCCGCCATTATTGTCTAGTTTAAAGGTGGGCTTCATTTCACTACAGCGCATTGAGAGCGACACAGGTGACAGGCTCCCCGCTGACTTGCGCTGCCATTAACACCAAATTCCATTCACATTTGCGCCTGTTTTTACATGCATGGCACATCGCCAGAGGTACATGCTCAAATTTAGCAGGGTTTAAGATTATTGTAAAATTATCATATAAGAGTTATATCTTCGGCACGCATTCCGAGGCACTCTGCGGCGTTTCTTTTAAAACACTTCACTTTTTTCCATTTGGTACGCATGGCATTATCAAGACGGTGTTCCTCCAACATACAAGCTAATGGGCGTTAACGAGCGGGGAGAACCGAATCAGAAAGTTCAGATAAACATGAGAACAAAGCGGGTATTTAATGTAAGACCTCGGGGTTAAAAAAAAACGGGAGCGTTGTTGTTCATCTGTGTTGTTTATGGAAAGAATTTTGAATGGGAGTTGGCGTGACGTCCTGCCCGCACGCGCACACTGACCGTATCATGGTAGGACAAGGTAGGTCTCGCGCGGAGATTTCGCTCAATCTCATCACCGATAAGTAAAAGCAACGGGCAATTAAGCTCCACTTTCACTGACAACGTAATAAAAATATTTACAAAATGAGGATAACTTACTTCCCCAGCTCCTCGTACAGCTGGTACTCGTCGGTAAACCTGGTGCAGGTCGTTGAAGCCATGTTCAGGTGAGCAGAGGCGACCAACTTGGGGAAACTGAAAGCCTTAATTACGCTCCACAAATCCTTCCCCCTCTGTGTCCCAGAGTGCCACTTGTCGCTTTTGAGAGGACGAAATGAAAGTAAAGTTGACTCGAATTATTTCGTGATGTAAAAGCTCGGCGTCACTCGTCCCGGCTCCTGTTCACAGAACCTGCTTTCTCCTGGAGTTGACAGGGACGTCGCGACCTGCTGTTGTGTTTGTCTCAACACTGCCACTTGGATTAGTTGACCGCCATCAAGTCAGACTTAATATAAAATATCTCTCATCCGGTTGTGAAATTTCAAAGTAAAACTCCAATTAACATGTCTTGGTTCTATGTGTGTATTATGTATTTTTATTCGGAATAGCCTACATTTTAAGGGAAAACCCGAACTGTTGAAAATATTTGAAACTTATCATTTTTGCTTTAATTTAATTTTGCAAAAATTAATAGCAGAATGTTTAGCAAAAAAAAAAAATTTCTGACAACTATATTAAATTTTGTTTTATTAAGTCAGAGCATCAGTCAGTTTTAACCCAACAATTGTAATTCTAGATGTATTGTTACATGGACCTAACAATCATACATGTATTTATCACGATGGAACATTCACTTTTTGTAGTTCTATATCAAAGTAGTATCTTCACAGCTTTAAGGGCTGACCATGCCGGGACCACTAGCCTATTAGAATCTGCTATTGTTTAATTCATAATACATAATTCACATTTACAGGGCTGTTAAGGTGGGAAAAATATCTAAAAGCATTGATAAAAATACACTTATATTCTATTAAAAAAATAATGTAGTCACCATATCATGTTGTCAGTTATAGAAAAAAACACTTCCTTAAACAAAGTGTATAATGTGTAATGTAATGTAGTATAATGCACATACTTTTCTTATTTATATTTTCTATTATTATATTACTCTATGCCTGTATATATTTATTCTTGGTGGAGCAATTGTAACGAAACTCTGATTCTGATTAATCAATTGGATGACAAATTTGGAGTAAAATTGTTGAAATTGTTTAATCTAGTGAAAGCATACCTTGAACTTGTGCCCTACTATATATTTAAATGTTTAAATTTTATTTCTTTTTATGGTACTTGGGGCACTGAATGTTGTACCGAACCCGATTTTTCAATGTGGCAAACGCTAATATTTATATTTTATTTTGGAGGTAAATATCTTAACATCCGTTTATTTCTTGGTATGTTGTCTAACTTGACCAAACTGAATTTCCTCTCAGCGTTTCCTTGTTGAAAATGCTGCACACGAGCTTCATCTAGAGGCCGCATGGCTGACCTACTACCATCCCTCTGCTGTGGGGATTGGCACCTCACGAGCCTCTAAAAACCCTCTAAACCCCATCCGAGAGTAAATTTAAAAGTGAAAAAATTAAAGAAACTCTTGTCTTGATCACTTTCCAGCAAGAAATGTGTCAATAGACCGTTTTCACAGCAGCCATTTTGGCACGAACTAGTTTGGTAAACACAGGTGTTCCCAATGATACTAATGAAGGTTCTGTTCCATTCAGGTCAAATAGAGTCAAGGTGCTGCTCACTGTATAGGCCCTGCCAGTGGCAGGCTGCCACACTAAATGGAACAGAACCATAATACATTTTATTATTTACACCTGTGTTTACCTGCGATTTCATGTCAATATGGCTATAGAAACAACCATATTCAGATGGCAAATTAAAACTATACTATTCGTATAACTTCATTACCCACAAGTTTCTCGAGACGCAAGATACATTTTCTCATCTTGCTTTTGGCTGTTTACCTAATCGCCAGTTTTGAGAGAAGTCAGTGCATCTCATGCTTTGTGGTGTTCTGGTATCTGGAATAATCTTGATGGCATCACAGCTCATTCCCACATTATTCATATTCATTCAGCTTTATTTCCATTGAGCATTTTTCTCCCTGGTCATGCACGCTCCCCCCTACACTCTACTCCCCCATAAAGGGGCCTGCCCCACAGTTTGAGAACCGCTGTGTTATGAGGACAAGGTTGCAGGAACGGAAAGGAAGTCACGGAGCTTCTCACAGGTGGAAAAAAGAAATAAATTATGTGTGGTAGTAAGGCAGCTGCAGAAAAATCTTAGAAAACAAAATTGCAGCAACATACATAGAATTAGTATGTTGTATGGATTTGGGACACATTCCATCTGGCTGTTCAACACAGGTGGAAGAAGAATGTGAAACTACTCCATTACAGGTAAAAGTCCTGCATTCAAAATCTTACTGAACACTCCTTACACATGTTGGCTTTAGACGTTACAGCTGCGCAGCTACAAGCAACAACCTCACTAACTCCCTCTCCATCTGTTTATGAAAACACTGTTCATGATGATCATGATGATGACGACAATCAAATTCAGCTAATGACACCTTCACTTCAACCTGAGGTGTGGCGTGTACATGCTCAAATGGAGAGCTTGAAGACAACACAGTGAGGACACACTGTAATATAGTGGGTTAGACATTACCAGGACACTTCAGGTCTAATCAAAGTAATTAGGTCGTGGTGTTTCTAGAGCTGCTTTTATTTTTGATGTCCTTTGGCAAACACACTGAAGCAGTTTCATTAACTATAAACCTCTTAAAAAGCAGTGAGGAAGAGGTGTTGTGAAACAAACACTGGCTTCTTCCGGTTGATGGTGTGTGTGTGTGTGTGTGTGTGTGTGTGTGTGCGTGCGTGCGTGCGTGCGTGCGTGCGTGCGTGCGTGTGTGTTCAGCATAAACACCATCATTAGTGTGGTGAGAGACTGACAGATGTCAACAGTCCAGTTCTCTGCTCATTACAGTGTTTCACTGAGGAATGACCGGATGGCTGCATGTTGTCAGAGAAAACAAATCCAGACCATGGATTCTCCTGCCCTCTGCTGCCCTCCAGTGACAACAGAGTGTCATAGACACTACACTTTGTCATAGAGATTTTCTCTGTATACGTTCTTCTGTTTTGCTGTTACATGATGGGGATTCCTAATCAGACAGCTCAAGCACCCACCAATGTGAAAAATAGACCGCCAGTTGATCAGGTTTTACTCCCAGTTCTTCTTATAGAACAGCGTTTTTGATATGTTAGACCTTGACTGTCTACACTGAATGAGAGGACACAGATTAAAGTCAGGTTGGTTCAGGATGTTTCGTCTCCATACCAACGTTGGATTAACATTGTTTCATCATTGTTTTTCAGTTGCTTAATTAATTGCTAATTTGTTTAGAGATATACATGCATATGCATCATTAGCCATTACCCTTATCTACTGTGTTAAAATTTACATGATGCTTACTCCTAACTTAAGTTTAATTAAATTACCATAAAATGAGTCAATAGGGGCCCACAACTCATTTATGCCCCACATGTTTGGCCCCTAGTGGGTTAATCCCTGTAGTGTTGAACGTTGCTTATGTCTGTATTTCTTTACTGAGTAGAATAGAGCCTTCTTTAGTAAGAATATAAAATATTTTTAGTGACAGTATAGCGTAGATTTCCATCTTTATCCCCCTTCAAAAGGGGATAAAGATGGAAATCTTATTTGTTTGACTTTTTTAAAAGTCTGTCTATAAAACTTCCATGTATGTAAAGATGTGAGGAGCAAAATGCTGACCTTGGATCTGTGTTAAACAACCCTAACTTGCTCTTCACAGAGCCGATATCAGAGGAAGTGTTCTGTGCTGAGTGTACAGCATAACTACATCCTGCCAAGAACTGCAATGGGAACAATTTACTTACTTGTCATGATTATCAGTTGAAACTAATATTTATCTTTTTTTTGTGATCAATTATTTATTGTGTATATAAGGAAGGGAGAACACCCTCACAGTCACAAAGTGACACAAGGCAAACAAAGCAAAGTGTAGTGTATTACATTAGATCCCCCCTTTTTCCCTTGATTTCCTCCCACCAACCCACTCCACCCCCTCCCACTAACCCCTTACATGATGAACCAAGGCAGTGTAGATGAAAACACAGAAAACAGACGCAAAAACAACAAACATTAAAAAAAACTATAATATTCTAAACAAGTAAGCCAGCAAGCAAATACATGAAAGCAAATGACAGCACAGCTGAGAAAGATAGTTAACCACAAATATTTATAATAAAACACAGGTTTTTTTCTAGTAGCTTTAACCAGCAAATAATATTTTGTGTTTTGGCATAATGTAAAAGTTCCAGCACCGACAGAGC